>BQNB010047975.1:0-39317 GCA_026074375.1 Tanacetum coccineum
CCACATAGGAGGATCTTACTACTCGTTTCCTTGCTTAATTCTTTCCATCGAGAAGGACTGCAAAACTCCGTAACGACGTCATGATGTTCCAACAACATCAAGGAGAGTCTCTTTCTAAAGCATGAAGTCGATTTAAGGACTTACTCCAAAAAGTCCATCATCATGGCATCGACCTTTAGCTCTAAGTCCAAATCTTTTATGACCATGTCAATCCCGCCACAAGACTAACCATTGACCAATCGGCCGATGGTAAGCTTCGTGACAGAAACGCCGAAGAATCCTAGGCATTATTAGAGGACCTCGCCCTATATGACAACCAAAGTTAGAACGACCCAAGGGATTTCGAAGCCTGTCAAGGCAATCTTCCTGCCTCAAGATGCCCCGAGTACATCCGACCCTCATCTCATCGAGCTCGAAAATCAAGTCCAACGCTTGATGGAAGCTCGTCTTGCTCCTAAGAAACCTATTCAAGTGAACAAAATCACTTCTTCATGTAAGATCTGCAGTGGTCCCCACGACACTCAGTACTGCATGGAAAATCCCGAGCAAGCTTTTGTCGATTATGCATCCTCGCGTACCGACAAAGCGGGAGGCAAGTGGTACACTTTCAAACCCGAGCAAAACAATCTTGGTTACACCTACAATCCGTCATGGAAAAGTCACCCAAACCTTAGGTGGAGACAACCTCAAAATTCTCAAAATAATTTTTCAAACCCACCTAACCGGTTTCAGCCAAATGGTTCGTTCCCGAGCCGCTCCTTTAACAACAATCCTCAAAGTTTTAACAATCAATAAATCTCAAAAGATTGGTGTCCAACTTCATGGCATCTCAAGACGCTAGATTGTTCAAGTTTGAAGCCGATTTCAAACAACAACAAAGCGAGATGACCAACAAAATCGACATAGTCTTGAAGGCCATTACCGATCGAATAACAGGAGCACTTCCTAGCGACACGGTTAAGAACCCGAAACTGAATGTTAACTCTACCTCTCCAGTTTTGTGTGCTCGTTCTTACCCAACAGTAGATCCCCAATGCTTAACCCAAATCCACGGTTCGATCAACACTATCTCGATATGTCCCAAACGGTCGAGCGAATCTCAAACTGGCAAGCTAGAAGAAGAAGAGCAGGATGATAAGGACAACTCGGAAAACATCAATACCAACCCTTCCTCACCACATGACCCATCAGTTTCATTCATCACCAAAAAAGTCTGTAAACTCAATTTATTCTTTGAATCGCTCGGCTTGGTCCTCAGTCATCCAACACAGAATTTGTTTGAATGAAAAGGGATGACGGTGACATGATGTTTATTTAAATTATTAAGAAGAATGATGATTCCCACAAGGAGGAACCCGAAATAGGTGAAACGCAGGAGTAGGAGAATTAGAGGTGGAGTATTTTGACGTATTCCCGACCAGGAGTGAGCTTGCATATCATAAGTATCTAATGTGTGGTCCAACCCCTTCATTATTTTTGAGAAACCCCATCATCATAAAAGGATGTCCGTCAAACCTTAAAATACCATGCAATATTAGACATGTACATTTTGAGAAAGCCTACATAGATCTTAACTCGCCCTTTGAATATCATGACTCGAATGCTGTATAATTGGTTCATGAAAGAAAAAACTTGACCCTAGGGAAAACACAAATGGATGAGTGAATAATTTTACAAGTAGGATTAAGGGAATGCACATCTTTATAGGAAACTTCAATTATGTCACAGACTTCATATTTGTTGAGGATATTAGTTCAATCATAGACCCTAGGCTGTCACAAGTAGTACTAGGGAAGCCCTTTGTTGAAATATCCAACATGACTCATGACCCACCCGAAGGTGTAGTAAGGTTTACAAACGGGACCGATGAAATTGCCTATAAGATGCCCCCATAAGATAGAACACTACAACTCGCTATCAGACCTAGAAAGAGAGCACACTAAGTCAGTCTACCTGAGGAATAAGGAGGACAAAAGAAGAGGGGTGGAGTATGTGATGAGCAAAATATTAGGGTTTTACAAAGAATGTTTACAGCTTGGACCCGAATATGCGAGTGGAATTGTTGATGAAGGAGAAGTCACGTAAGGACGTGTGACTTCGAGTCTAGCTACAAAATCAATAATAAAGAAAAGCGCTTTTTAGGAGGCAACCCAATATTTAATTTTCCCACATTTAGGAATGTCGTGTGTTTTAATTCTTTTCGTTTATTCTTTTATGTTTGAATCATTTTTTGTAATCATGCTTTGCTTTGTTTTTAACTTCGTCTTATTGACAATCAAAGGTATTTTGCATAAAATAAGTATGGGGGAAAATACCCGATTTATAAGAACCAATTCAAACATTTAAAATAAATTGTTTAGATTAATCCGCGTCAGTTTCGAGTCACATGATTGTATTGACAAATCTCAGGTTTCATGCAGTAATTCATACGGGACAAAACTTATATAATCGCGTGCAAGAAATTTTTCAAAGAAAACGAAAAGAAATTTTTCACAGTCGCTGGCGACGGCGTCAGGATTTATCCTGATGGCGTCGTGAGCCCATCTACAAGAAAATTTAATTTTTTTTCAAGTATTTTTGAAAAATAATTTGTACAACATTTAAACTTCATAATTCTTTTATAAACCTGCATAAACCTATGATTACATCATTACTTTCATCCTATCTCAACTGCTTTCATAGAGTCAACCCTAAAATTTAGTCGTATATATCATTATCCCGCCAATTTTACGCTTGGTGTAGTTGTCTTTGTCTTTGATTTACAGGTTATATTTGATGAGAAGAAGCTTGGAAGTTCTTAGGAAGTTTTATTGGATGATTCTTGAAGGACGATATAACCAGTTATCACATGTTTCTTCTCTATTATTGAGAAAACCAGAGGAGTATTAGTTTCTTTTACTTGTTTTCTTTTCTCTTTATACATTTTACGGGTACTTCTATAGAACATTGTGGACAATGTTCAACTTAAGTGTAGCGGGAAATAAGCCTTAGAAACTATTCCTTCAATTGCCATTTGCTTGTTCCTTAAAATGATGGGTAGTATATCGAAACATAGCATAGACGGTAATTTTAACCCAAATTAAAAAATTTATGACACGTACCGACGAAAACCGAGTATTAATAGCGTCTCATGGATAGGAATTTATATGACTAGCACAAAAACCCTCAAAATTCCACCCAAAAATGTGAGGTTCGCCTTTAGATCTATAAGAATTCGGGTATCCATTTTTTATACCCAAGATAGTTTATACCTTTAGCTTGTTCGAGTAAAGGTTCGAATGCAGTCATATGTGTCTATTCCGTCGTTACGGATGTGTACGTATGGTATTTGTCGCCTTTTCTAGAACATTAGTATCGGTATTAAATTATATGAGTGTACCGATAGTGTATTAAATTCTAGAACTTGTTTTCGTGATGCGTCCCGAGACCGCATAGTAAGTATTAAGATTTGTTAGATAAGAGGCACTAGAATTCACCCATGTTAACCTGTAATTGTTATGATGGTCACCTTGATCATATAACTACCCCACACCCTTGTCATGCACTCATTTTTAGTGCAGAATACCCCTAGTACAGCCCTCCGAGCTTATCCTTTTCACGGTTCTCGTAATTTTCTGGTTAAGCCGTACTATTAATGAAGAGCATTGTTACCCTTGAACCAATTGTTACACCCAAATCGCCTTAGCCTACCTTGTATGTACTCGCTTTCAGTACATTATTGTTTTAATCCAAGTTCATTATTGAGTACATGATTGCTAAGTCCTTATCCTTGTAAATACAGTTTTGAGACGATTGGGATTCATGATAGTATTTATTTCGCGAAAGAATGGGAAAGAAAAGTTAAGTCAATATCCCCATATGTTTATCAAATAATCCCCATGTTATTTTGATCCAACTCAATTCGGGTCATTAGTTAGATTGTAATTATCAAGTATGTAAAAGTTCAAGTGTAGGGGCGTATCTATAAACCCCCTTGATGTATTATATGTTTAAGCAATGGCAGGGCAAAAGTGTACAAAAAAAATATATGAAAAAAAAGAAAAAAATTCAAAAAAATATATATAAAGAGTAAAAAAAATGTACGGGCTGTCATTTGCTTATGTTTATGTTTATCATAGAGTCAAGAAAAGAAAAATAAAGAGATTGATGTAGAGTTTTGTAGAGTGTGTATATCTTGTCCGAGTCTTTGGCTTAGCAACCAAACCAGCGTGTATTCGTATATATAATTAGCTAACCCTTTCACCCCAAATTCACCCAAAAGTCACTCCCCAAATATATCCCATCCGTTACCGTTTTTGTTAATGTTATCTTACACATATACCCCACAACCCTTTAAAAATACCTCTTTGATAGTAATGATTAATACTTGCGTCTAGCGGTGGAGGTTTGATCCTTTACCAAGCCTATGGTAATTTATATGCTATGACACGTAATGAGTGTTAATTTTCCGTTTCCCATAGTGGTTATAATTTAATATACACCCGAGAGAAAGAGAGAATCCCAAACACTTATGTGATGTGCTAGTATATACTTTCCGTGCTTTTAATTACGAGGTCTAGAAGGTTGTGTCGTAAACAGCTTTTAAAGAGTAGGTTAAATGCCCCCAATATTGCTATTGTCTAGGTAGAAAAGCCCATTTGTTTGAGGACACGCAAATCCCAAGTGTAGATGTATTTGATGAGGTGTCATTTTATACACTATTTCGGGGTCATTTAACCTCCTAAATCATACAAATATGCTCAGATTATGTGCTTAATCGTTTGTTTTCAGATTTTTAGCACTTGGATGACATTTGGAGGAAATACATGTGACTTGGGCTCATTTGGAGAAGAAACGGACAAGACAACGACTCTACAACATTTATCTTGAAGAATTGTGCATACAGAGCGTGGAGACGGCGTCGCAGGCTTCAAGCGACGGCGTTAGGATTTTTATGGTGACGGCATCATGGATTTGACGACGGCGTCAGGACGTAGCCGACTTAAACCAGCTCTAGAAGATTCTACTTGGCGACGGCGTCACGACTACAACACAACGTCGTCGCCACGTTTTTCTTATATATACAAAACCGATTTTAGGGTTTTTAGGGTGTAACTTTGTATAACTTTTGGGAGACGAACCATAATCATTCTAGCAACTTTTAGGCCGTCTTTAGGGCCTCAAAACCCTATTGTAACTGATCTTAATCCATGTTTTAATGAAGTAAGATTGTTTATCTTTAATCATTCAATATGTCTATGTGTTGTTTGATTAATCCATGTTCTTGCTTTCTTTATAACATGCTAGGCTAAACCCTCCTTTGTATTTACTTATGATTGTATGAAACTTAGATTGTAGATCCTTTTAATGTTGCTTCTTGTGGTGGATGTGCGCGTTAGGCTTTAGAAAATTAGCCATAAAATATTAAATTGGCATAGACATCTAGGGAAACGCTACCATCGGTAACAGTCTTCATACTACCTTACCCCTAATATGGTTGATCCCTCTTAAGATATTTCAATTGCACTTAATATACTCTTAGGGGCCTTGTAATAGTCTTCATACTACCTTACTTGTGCATTGCCTTAACGGAATATTAAATAAACGGCGGGTTCGTGTAATTCGTTCATGACTTAGGAAATACTCACACAGATCATCACAAGTGTGACAAAGCAGCAAGATTAGGAGAAGCAATCTAAAGAGTAGTACATGATTAAGTAAATACACCTTGTTATCATAAAGTTATCACCAGTAGATTAGATTATATTTAGTTTAATTAGTTAAGCAAACCAACCTCTCAAACCATGATATTTACTTGCTTTCATAAAAATATAAAAATACAAAAAGAATCTTCTCTCAACCCCATATACCTCTGTTAGATCTTGATCGAACCTTCCTAACCTATTACCCTAGAGAACAATAACAACCCCCGAGTCTTGCCTATACTACACTACAACGATTAGGTACACTGCATGAGAGTTGTAAAACTTCATGTTGAAGTCTTTACAACAACTTAACAACATCAAGTTTCAAGTTGGAGACAAGGTTATGTTGAAAGTCTCTCCTTGGAAAGGAGTGATACGTTTTGGCAAACGAGAAAAGTTGAACCCGCGATACATTGGACCTTTTAAATTTCTAGCTAAGGTTGGAATTGTTGCCTATAGACTTGAACTTCCACAACAACTGAGTAGAGTTCATAGCACATTCCACGTGTCTAACCTAAAGAAGTGTTTGTCTGACGAAACACTCGTCATTCCGTCGGATGAGATCCAAATCAACGACAAGCTTTACTTTTTCAAGGAACCGGTTGAAATTATGGACCGGGAGGTCAAGCAAATAAAGCAAAGTCGCATTCCTATCGTTAAAGTACAATGGGATTCAAGAAGAGGCCCTGAATTTACTTGGGAACGCGAGGATCAATTTCGAAATAAATATCCGCACTTGATCGCTGACAACTTAACGAGGAAAGACTGTGACAATTGGAAATTTCACAGGTTAATACTTTATTATTAACTTGCCTTATTTTGACTTTTATAATTTTCGTAGTCAATTTGACCTAAAACTGAGAAGTTGCCCCGAGCATACTGAAAAACGTCATCGGATGCATTCTCACTTTGGATTAATCATAGTCTACTTATAGCATGCGTGCTACGATCATTATAAACTGTTACATGAGTTATGAACACTTACGTTTACGATTTCTACGTTAAACGCGTACGGTTTGCATTTTTAGCGTTTAGTGCATGCATATAACCCCGTAAATTCACCACCTTTGCATGTAAACTTATAATATCATCTCATGTATTCCTTAAGATCAAAATTTTGAAAAATCTATCCCTCCTCCTAGCTCAAAATTTCGATTCATGCATGAAATTAAATGGGAGAGCATCTTTTTGAAATTATCATACACATGCATGTGTAAGAGGGAAAAATGACACCCTCATGTGTTATTTTCACCCATGGTTTTTATGCTAGAGAAAAACATGTGACTTATGCTAGTTACTTGCAGCTTTACCACTCTTTGACCCATTTTGACAACATAAACCTAGCCATGGTTTACTAAGTATAAACTAGCTCACAAAATTGATGCACCCTTCTTCCTTGGTCCCATTCTACACTAGCCAAAGGCATACACACTTAACAAGTGTGTGTGCCATTGACTAGTCAAGTTACGGTTAGCCTTACTATTTTAGTGAAGCTGGCGTCTTACACGTGAATTGGACTAGCTATAGACCAACTGCTTTACGCAGGGACTACTATTGTAACAACGGGATAGATAGCTTTGTGTTAGGCTATAAATACCCCTCATGTCTCTCCATGAGAGGTTGGTGGAAGTTCATTTGTATTTTTCCCTTTCTCTTTCTAATCTAATAAATTACAATGTTTTTTTGTTATAGCACCCTCTCTCTACTTTCTCTCACCAGAAACACTCATGTCTTATCTTATGTTCTTTGATCTTCCCCGTCCCCCCGAAAGGTGGTTTTGTATCTTGTAACAAGTGGTATCAGAGCTAACCAGGGGTGTTTTGTATTGTGCATGTTTGTTATCTCGTGTTTAAAGATTATCATATCTTATTTTCAAATTATTTTTTTTCGTGGGATTATTTGTCTCAAAAGTCACCGTTTCATTTTTTGCAACAAAAATATCACTTTCCTTAGTGTCTCGGTTTTGATATCTTTTTGGTTGCTTACTGCTTATCTCAAGCTTATTATGAAGCTCTTCATGTCACAATTTTTTACGAGATCTTGCAGCTTATTCGTCCTTTTTGGCTTATTTCACACTTTCTGGATAAATTGCTTATTTCGTCCTTGTCCAAGCTTATTTAAAGCTTACTGTTATATGCTTAGTACATAGCTTATCTGCTTGGGAAAACAACTTTTTGAAGATGATTTGGTCTTTCAAAACTGCTTATTTTCGTGCTGTTTTCTGGGCTTATTCTCTTATGAATATTGTGATTTGAAAAGAGAAGAGACACATATTCAAATTTTTTGCTTACAAAGGCATTTTTCTTGTTTTTTTCCAAAAAGACAAAATTATACGTTTTTGTTTCTATTCAGGCAAATTATACCAAGGTACAAGAGGCGAATTATACCAAGGAGCGGGAGGCGAATTATGCCAAGAAGCAAGAGGTGAATTATACCAACTGCAAGAGGCGAATTATACCAACTGCAAGAGGCGATGCCAAGAAGCAGGAGGCGAATTATACCAACTGCAAGAGGCGAATTATACCAAAGAGTAGGCGAATTATACCAAAGGGGTAGGCGAATTGCACCATGCCTCTTAGGCGAATTAAACACCTAACAAAACCGAGTCAACTCGGTAATTATCGAGTTGACCCGGGTCAACTCACTGAGTCTGTTGTGTCGAGTCAAGGATAGAAATGAAGAAGTAAGAAGACTAACTCGATTCATAACCAACCAACACAGCCACAATTAAAAAACCAACTCTACCTCTAAACCAACTCATCGTCACAAATTAATCTTAAACAAATCCAACAATTCTAAACCTAACCCTTCGTTACAATCACCATTCCACAACTCTAACCCACCTCCAACATCATACACTTGACTCGAAATAAATGAAAAACTCAAGATCTCAGGCTATGTTTTTTTTCGTGTGTGAAATTAATCGTTAAGACCTTATAAAGATCAAACACACGAAATTTATACCTCATCATAGATCTGTGAAGGTCATGAACCCTCTTTGATATTCAAAATTAAAGGATGAACCATAACAACTTTGTTATGTTCAATTCTTTGTTTTGTTTGATACACAATATAATCAACAAAACCAACACCTACCTGAGACCCCAATTAGGGATCTTAATGTCAAGATGTGCTTCGGTGATTTGCAGAAAGTATAAAAGGTTATTGCTTTGTGTTGTATCAATGAGAGATTAAATGTTGGAGATAGGGGCATTCGATTTGATTGAGATTATATGAGCAGAGAGATATAATCTACATCAGATATGGGAAAAGAAATATGTGGTATGCGTATGAAAAATAAGGGATTAGGGTTAGAGTATGAGTAAGATTAGGGAGTTGCACTTATTTATATCCCTAAATTTTATGAATGGGCCGAGTATTAATGGAATTTTGGGCCGCGAGTTTTAGGATGGTTAGGCTGCGTTTGATTGTTGGTGATGGGCTCTTCTTAAAATTGGGCCACGAAATGTGTTATACAAAATTAGATTAGACGAAAATTGTGTGACATTTTCAGTTGGGCCAAAAGTTTACAAGATGTTGGGATGCGTTATGATATTGGGCCACAATGTTTATGGTTTATTTATTTTAGGCTCGTGTTCTCGGATTAAGCCGGGTTTTAAAACAAGCTCTTGTCGGGTAATGTAAAAGTGACCGAGTATTATTACTTGGACGACTGTACTTATGTTATATTTATTGAACCGATATCCGTTAACCATCAAAAATCACGAACAACAACACATCAAACACAATACATTACACTAAAACGATCCTTATCAAAATTCACCTTCACTCTTAAACGGCTATTATTGAACTTTAATGACTACGGGGTTATAGTACGATGTTACTTATTTGGGATTACAGTCGACTTTCACGAGGAGTGTACTTATTTTGTCTTCGGTTCTTTCTTTCTCCACAACGAAGATGACTTGTGTTAGTGATGAATACTTGGATATCTAGTTGTTTTTGTGATTCTTCCTACTTATACCCACAAAGTAGCTATCACTTTAAGGAGTTATATTGTAGTACTCAGTGTCTCATGTAGTTGAGGAGATTTCAAGTGGTGGTGTATTTTTTATATACTTTTGGGTAAGTATATGGTACTCAGAGATTTGTCTCTGTACCGTTTCTTCATCACACGGATAGTGCAAGATTAAGTCACATGTGAAGGATTATGCTTCAACCAGTGGTCATCAGTATTAGCCGACATAATAGATAAGGGGATTTAGTTCGGGTTGATCAAGAGATAATTGTTTTAGAGAGTACGATTCGACATCTTCTCACAGACTATTGCTTATGCAATCACGGGCTATGAAGCTAAGTAGGCAGTTCCAGTTGGCATATGTTGTACACATCTGTAGGATGATTCCTTAGTTAGTCATCATCCTGGAGGGAGAAATGTTTACATCCAGTACTTAGTTGATTTTTTATGTTACCGTTTTGATGTTACAGTTTCGACTACGCAGCGGGATAAATTGCTTTCACTCGAGACTTAGTTGACTTTGGTGAAACAATTTAAATGGGTACATCCGGGACTTAATTTACTTTGATGTTATCGTTTAGACTACATAGAGGGATACATTGCGTACACTTAGGACTTAATTGACTTTGGTGTAGCAATTCATATATGCACTTTCTTGGAGGGAGAAAAGTGCATTTCTGGGTCTTAATTGATTTTGGTGCTACAATTTTGACTTCTAAAAAGGGGATAAAATGTGTACTTTGGGCTGAATTCAAACAAGACTGGGATACGTCCTAAGTGAGACGATATTGATGATATCATCCCCTCCAACAGTGTATCCTAAATGAGAAAGGAGGTCTTTAAGAAGATTTCTGCATTGATTCTTAATCAATCTCAAGGGTGTCTTTTTGGGAGGGAGTTGAAAAGAAAAGAGCCTATTAGTTGAGGGGGAGTAAAAACTCAACTAGATACTGCACAAGAAGTTCTGAGCAGAATTCACATCAAAGCCGAAGTATTCGGATAAGGAACTTCAAGGATGACAAGTGAAAAGCATATTCTAGAAAACTTTGACATGACCAGAAGTGCAGGAAAATGAAGTTTTTCAAGACATGCAGCTAATTCAGAAACTTCAAAATGACCAGAATCATGTGAAGAAAGTTTTTGAAGATGTGTCAGGAAGTTATGAGCAGAAATCCAATCAAGACCGGGATCTTCGGTAGAGAAAACTTCTATGTCATCCTCAGCAGTATGTTTACAATGCGTTCGTCTGCAAGCTAAAGAAATAAAGCTAGATCAAGGTCATTGAAGACAATCTTAAGGAATGCTGGACTTCATTCTTACCATTTTGCTTTATTTTTGCTTGTAGGAAATATTGCAACCAATTCACGTGTGACATCATCTTGGAGGGAGATTGTTAGCCTTACTATTTTAGTAAAGTTGACGTCTTACACGTGAATTGGACTAGCTATAGACCAACCGCTTTACATAGGGACTACTATTGTAACAATGAGATAGATAGCTTTGTGTTAGGCTATAAATACCCCTCATGTATCTCCATGAGGGGTTGGTGGAAGTTCATTTGTATTTTTCCCTTTTTCTTTCTAATATAATAAATTACAAGTTTTTTTTGTTATAGCACCCTCTCTCTACTTTCTCTCACCAGAAACACCCATGTCTTATCTTATGTTCTTTGATCATCCCCGTCCCCCCGAAAAATGGTTTTGTATCTTGTAACAGTTACTTACCCAAAACCTTACACTCTCCCTACAAATACATATCATACTTCACATTTAGGGTTTCATCAATTTCTTGCAACTAAGAAAAACAACAAATCTCTCCTCCTTTCTCTCTTGAGGCCACGACTCAAAACCAACACCATAAGGGTTCCATTTCTTTTTATTTCAAGAATTTAAGATTGTTAGAGGTTTATTTCTAAGGTGGTCCTAGTTGCTTTTAAGGTTGGGTTAAAGATTTAAAGCTAGGGTTTCATAAATTCTTGTGGGTTTTACAAGATCATTCGTTGGGTTTATAAAAACTAGGGTTCCTTATCTTTCTTCTTCATTTGTAAGCCTTCTTGATCTTTTCGTTCTTTGATTTGGTTACTTCATGGTGTTCTTATGCATATTTCTTAAAGCTAGTATCACCCTTGTGTTTGTGAGATGGTTTTCATAAAATAACCAAGTGGTTTTAATGATGGAAGTGTTTTATTGTTATTCTTGCACTTAATATGTTGTTATTATAGTTTTAGGTTTAGATTAGTGCTAAGTATGTTTCTAATGATATTTAGTGAGGTTGTAACAAATTAGTGGAAGAGTTAAGCTAGTTTTGGTGTTGATAAGTTGATTGAAACATTGGTGGAAGGGTTAGGCTAGAATAAAGGGTGTTGTTGATGTTGTAGTTGCTTTTGGTAAACTTAGATTCTGCGTGAAATTGTTAAGTGGTTTAAGGGTCGGTTACAATTATTTTGAGTAGTCTAAACCTTGAAAATATGTTAGTACATGTTAATACCTTCGCGTGAATATAAAGAACGTAAAAATCAGACTTAAATGAGTGAGATATGGCCTTTTAAAGTTCGGCGAAACACTAGCATTTTTCCAGCTCAAAAACTGTTTCGGACACATTCTGTCCAGATTTTAAAATCGTGTTTTGACCCATTTCGGGTCCGATTCGGCTAAAACTTATAAAAGAAAATTTGTAGAACGTGATTTTTCCTTGAAACGAGGCTTTCGGTCAACCCATGGATCCTTATAACGAAGGAGATACGCTCATCTAAAAACGGACTAAATCTGGGAATTTTATAAAGGGAAAAGTGAGTTGTTTGAATGATAAAAATGGGTTTTCGGGCGTTTTTGGGTCCGTTTGAGCTATAAAAACCTTATCGAATAATATAGTAACACTTATATATCATTTAGGCGTGTTAGAAACTTTCTAAAAACATTGATTGGGTAAGCGTAAAGGGTTTATTAAAAATGGTAACTTAGTAATAGTCGGAATATGGATATAAGTGGATAAAATGGCGAACTTAACAAAAATGTTGTTTTGACTTATAAACTAAAACTCAAACATGTGCAGGTGATGTTAGCTTTCTAAAAACTTCATATGCATCGTTTTTCTATTATTGGCATGCATCTAAGGCGCATCATTATTTAGGTTGCATTTAGGACTTCTTTGCCATTCTACGTTCGTTGATATCTCTCGATTCATCACTTTACTTGAGGTGAGTTTATAGCCCCACTTTTACTCGTGTTTACGTTTACTTTACATATCTCGGGGTGAGAAACATTGCTCGTTTTATGTTTGGACGCAAGTACGTTATTTTCAAATGTTTATGGATTAGCCTAAGTACCAATAACTCACTATTGCCCGATATCATGAACCGTTAATTACATGTTGTAAGCGCGAATGCTATAAATATATCTGTTGGGACTGAGAGCCCCCGTCCGGGTATTGGTGATTCTTACTTGACCGACTGTATTGGTCAAACGGACGTATATCATGTCGGATTGCTAGGTGGTCTAGGGTTGGACACCTACTTGGGCAAGCATTTTTACTTGGCAATTATTTGCTACATACTATGTTTAGCTTCGGTGTCATGAGCTTAGTGCTAATAGTAAATACTTTTTATGATATTGTATGTGTTACAATAGTCATACGTTGTTTAAATCTTGCGGTCCACATTTGATGATTTACTTAAACTTATAAACTCACCAACATTATTGTTGACGTTTTTAGCATGTTTTCTCAGGTGCTTGATTCTTTAGAGACTACTTGAAGTGCTATGCGAAGTCTTCATGCATATGACACCGTTTTCATGGATTATCTATTATGCTTCCGCAATGACTTAAATATTATTTTGAATGATTGTAAAACTTTATTTATTTACTCTTATGCAACGTGGTATTATTTTTAAAACGTACATATAGTGGTCGTTCTCTGTACTTTGTACTTGTGATGTTATGACGTCACGCACCCGGTTACCTATTTCCGCTGCGACTCATTTGGGGGTGTGACATTTTGGGATAATATACATGGAGGCCGCCCTTCTTTACAATTTTTCATATTGGCCGCTGAATTATTTGTGAACAAAACGGATAAAACGTACAAAAACGGATAAAATGGACGAAAACGTATAAACAAAAAAGAATGAAAAATAACAGGTTGACCCGACCCAACCGTTTGACCCATGACCCAATTGACCCATTTTTAAATCATGGCTTGTTTGACCCATAACCCACTTGACTCATGACCCGACCCGACCCGACCCAACCCAACTCATTTGCCACCTCTAAAAATCGAGTATAAATTGAGTATGCTTTTATGCGATTTGCTCTTCTTATATTATTGATACTATAAACTTAGCAAGTTATACATTGTATTTTTAGCATGACAATTATTTTCTTTTAGAAATACTATTTAAAGAACATTAAATTTCACTTGTTAACGTTTTGTGATGCTTAGAACGTAGTAATGTTAGAAATAGATATAAACACGATGGATGTTTAAAAGACAGAGAATAATATAAGCTTTTATTTGATGACGAGCTCTAAGAAAAATAAGGCTTTTAAAGTCACAATTAGGGTTTTGTACACATATTCAAGGGTGTGTTTGTTATGAGGGTGTAGAGCTTGGGATTAGTTTGGCAGGGGCTATTTGGATTTAAAATTAAAACTCATGCCAAATAATTAGTCATATAAAAAACCCATCAAAATGAAGTGAATTTCTGTAGGTTTTAACATTTGTGTGTTATCTTAGTCTTTTTTCTAGGGTTGTAAACGAACCGGACGAACACGAACGAAGCCTTGTTCATGTTCGTTCATTTAATTTTAACCGGACAAATAAACGAACACGAACGCTTAAACGGACGAATATTCTTGTTCATGTTCGTTTATTAAGAAAATGAGATGTTCATGTTCGTTTATGTTCGTTCATTAAGAAACTAAACGAACCTTAAACGAACATAAACGATCGAACATAAATGAACGTAGAAAAAAACATTATCAAATTATGCATAATATTATGTTTATAAGTGTTGTTTATCTAAACATACCAGATTTAAAAGTATACAATTAAAAGATATGATATACGAACATAAAGATATAAATGAACATAAATGAACGTTAATAAACGCCTAATCGGACGTTCACGAACATAAACGAACGAACGCGACTTGTGTTCATGTTCGTTCATTTAACTAAGCGAACGTAAAATAATGTTCATGTTCGTTCATTTAATAAATAAACGAACACGAACGAACTTTGTACCGAACGGTTCATGAAATGTTCACTGAACGTTCAGTTCGTTTACGGCCTTACTTTTTTCTCTTTCTCTCTCTTTGATTTTTTTTTATTATTATAAGAGAGAAGTGCAAAAATCATTCATGTGGTTTGTCAAAAAACTATCTCACGTCTTTCGTTAAATAATTGTCCAAAACACATCCCTCCGTCAATGTTTTGAGGCACAATACATCCCTTGGACTAACGATAACGAGGGTCTAAAAGGAGGGTATTGTTGTCTTTTTGCTGCCACAGGGATGTATCGTGAACCTTTGTTTTAAAAAAAATATTTTTTTTAGTTTTTGTTTGTTTTTAATTTTTTTTAAAAAAATAACTTTTTTACATTATTATTCGTAAAAATATTTAAGATTTTTTCACAATAAAAAATAACTTTTTTACATTATTATTCGTAAAAATATTTAAGATTTTTTTATAATTTTTTTTAAAAAAATTCGCACTTTTAAAATCTTAATTTTTTGAAAAAAAAATAATTTTTTTCCAACTTTTTAAATTTTAAAAAAATTAATTTTTTACGTTATTATTCGTGGAAAAAAACTTTTAATTTTTTTTTCTTACTTTTTAAAATCTTAGTTTTGTAAAAATAAAATTTGAAAATTTCGTATTTTTTAAAATCTTAGTTTTTAAAAAGTACAAATTTTTTTTAAAAAGTTTTGTAAAAAAAGTGCGAAATTTTTTAAAAAAATATAAATTTTTTAAAAAAGTGCGAAGTTTTTTATAAAATTTTAAAAAGTTTTGTAAAAAAAAATTTAAAAGTTTTTAAAAGTACGATTTCGGTTAGATTATTTTTAAACTTTAAAAAGTACGAAAAAAAAATAAAGATTTTAAAAAGTGCTCATTTTTTTATAAAAAAAATTGTAAAAAATCTTAAATATTTTTATGAATAATAATGTAAAAAGGTTATTTTTTTAAACAAAATTAAAAAACAAACAAAAACAAAAATTTTTTTTTTTTTTAAAACAAAAGTTCACGATACATCCCTGTGCCAGCAAAAAGATAACAATACCCTCGTTTTAGACCCTCGTTAAAACTTAACGGAAAAAAATTGCACTGTTAGTCTTCAAAGATGTACCGTGCCTCAAAAATTATTTGCACCGTTAGTCTAAGAGATGTATCGTGTCCCAAAACATTGACAAAGGGATGTGTTTTGAACAATTATTTAACGAGGGACGTGAAACAGTTTTTTGACAAACTACAGAGATGATTTTTGCACTTCTCTCTTATTATAAAAATAACTTAAATCCTAAACCTGAACATAAACAAACATGATTTTCAAAAGTTATTATTTTTCTTTTAACCCCTTTACTTTTAGTCATATACCCACTCCTAACTCCATAAGCAAACCAAACGCACCTTCACTTGTCATTTTGATATTATTAAATTATGATCATCAATATTCCGATTCTACTGCATATTAGAAAAACATAGAATCCTACATCGCAAAAATAAAAACCAAGTTAAAACAATTTGAGAACCAAAGGCATTATATCATCAGAATGGATTTTACACCCATATGCATCTTTCTTCAAATCAAAATATCATCCCAAAATACTTGTTTTTAATAGGAAAAGCCTAGCCTAACAAGTAATAAAAGTAATTACACCGTTATAGCGCAAATAAAGCTAAAACCACGCAAAGTCAAGGCTTTGAGAATGTACAAAAGGACGTTGGTATTCAGATTCAGGTCATCAATGGATCTGGTTGATATGGAACATTGTGAACATTAACATTGAGTGGCTTCACATCTCTGCTTCTCATGTAAGTCAAGAATTGCCCTGGTAACTCTTCCAACAGAGACTGCACCATTGATATCTCTCCATCTACACAATATTTACAGACGTGTAAGTTTAAGTCAAACACAATATCAGCCACTTTGCAAAATACAATAGGAAGTAACCTCTTGGAAAAGCCATAGAGCTAGAGCTGGCAATTCCAACCGGTTTGCCTATAAATGGGTTTATTTGGGTTATGTTCATTTCTAGCATGTCAAAGGAGTTAATGGTGAAATATTTTACAAAAGAAGGGACGGGTCAAACCAAATGCATATACGTGCAAGAGAATTAGAAACTTCCTGAATTGCTTTATCAGGAAATAGTTATAGACTTGCTATAATAACATGGTTTATGAACACATTATTCATATAACTAAAATTATCTATAAAAAAAAGGTTCATGTGAGGGGCCGGATTGGGAGCAGAACAAGCCGAACCGTTTTTTGCATAGAAAACACATTTTGACCCAACCTGTTACACCACCAGAACAATTTTGACACCTCTAGTCGGGAGGTGTGCAACAGGTTTTTAAACATTAATACTTGTAGAGGATTTAGTTTAGGTGCTACTTACTATGTACATCACGCACGGGAACAAACTGAACAATATCTCGAGTAGCTACTCTTCCTGTTGAGCTCTCCAATCTTTGTCCATTATCAGCATCAAGAATCTGTCAGGATGGTATTGTTAAAATAGCAATCACACACGCACACAATGATCTGTGCAGGAAATAGTAAACAAAAGTCCATGACATTTAAGTGTGCTAGGATTCTTGTCATATAGTTCAAACTTAGTATTACATCAGCAAACTAAAGAGTGTAGTTCTTTCTACGATTAGGATCTAGATAGACAAAACACTGAAGCTAACTTTAGTTGGTATGATTGTGGTGCATGAATTAATAGACATAGAAACCATATCCCAAAACCCATTATCCGTCAAATTTGTAATTCTTCCTAGTCGACGCATAGCTCAAGCTAATAGTATAACCTAGAATCAACTCTCTTAATTATCAAGAATGCAGGGTATTTAGCATACTGTTTTTTGGAAATAATCACTTCCTTTTTTGGGCACAATTAAGTTGGTTCTAATAAAAAAAGTCTAAATTCTTATCATTTAAAATATTCGTCTTTAAAACCAGGGAAAGGGTATTTACCTCCATTTTTTTGAAATCAGCACTACCCACTCCAACAATAAGAATTGACAGGGGTAAATCAGAGGCCCTAACCAATGCATCTTTAGTCTCTTGGATATCTGTTATCTCTCCATCCTAAAAATTATAAAAAGAATATATAAGAATAAAGAAGTAAAGAGTAATGTGTCCAAAGAATTGTTTTGCTAGTTGCTGCATGTTTACCGTTATGATTAGCAACACATAGTACTTGTTGGAATTGGTCGAGAGAGATTGACCAGCTATTTCTGCAGCTTGATTTATTATTTGACCAAACAAAGTGGGTCCATGAAGAGAGACGGTATGCAAGGCACTTTGATAAGCAGTCATTATGCCGTGTACTCCATCAACCTGCAAAATGTCAAGGGAAAGAAACCACCTTTACTACCAGAGCCTGTGAATGTACTTGAACAATAATCAGAGGTGGAAACTTTAACCCATTTTATTATGAATGGGCCAATTAGTGTCCTGTCTTATCTCAAACGGGTCGAATCAAAATATTTAGCTATAAGAAGAACAAGAAAGTGTTGGTGTGTCAACTCAAACGGGCACTACTAAAGAAGGACTCAATTTGACCAGAGCCCGTCCTGACAATTGTGCAAGACCCAACTCACCCCTCATGCCAACTCTGACTATTACAATGTAATCCGCTTTCCTTTCACCCACTTGTCATCATTACGTGGAAAATTGGCTATGAATTCAATATACCCAATAACCCATAGAAAGCACATTCACATCAGCAACCTCAAATACCATTTCCAAATAGCATATATGGATTTTTGGAAATTGGCTATATCAAGATGCACACACCACAATTTTCATCAATGATATTTTGTCAATAAAATGATTATAGTCTAGCATTCTAGGATATGTATATTGTTGATATAAGCTAAGGGCTCTAGAGAAACACCTTCATTACATAAGAAAGTTTGATAAGAGAGGAAGATGTGATAAGCATGTTTTTGCAAGTGGTTATGCGTAACATTTCATTATTTTAGATCAATGTTTCACAGGATTGACAAATCCCGGTCAAATGGGTAAATTAGAGACTGTATTATTCATCAATTATAACATACTTCTTTAATCATATAAAACCATCAACTAATTTTAGGAAGGGTTGTACCTCAAAGTTTCCAGCTTGCCCATTCAGATTGAAACAATGGGACACAGAGCCATCAAGCATTCTTCCACCAAAGCCCCAAGCAGGAAAGTGCTTATCATAATCATAAACTTGTATGACTTCACCAACCTCCATAATAGCCTGTAATGAGAAACCACATACAATTAGTTCATAACGTAAGAATACAAATAAAGAGCAAGATGAATTTGTATAAAAAGCGCTCAATACAACTTTTATTGAACACAATACGCATTGTAAGACGCGTCCAGTTATATATATTAGAGGTGGCACGATAGGCAGGGCGGGACGAGGGTTAGGTTATCCGTTAACAAGAGTCATCTATAGCACGAATCATAACGGGGTGGGTTCCGACTAGGGCTGAGCAAAATAGACCGTGGACCGGACCGGACCGAGAAACCGGACCGGGCCGAACATATTTCGGTTCGGTCCTCGGTCCGTCGTTTCTCTCATATTCGGTCTTTGGTCCGGACTGGTTCGGTCTTGAGCAAAACTGGCCATTATGCTTTGTTGGACCGGACAGGACCAAAGACCGAACCGGACATGGACCGAACATTTCGGTCCGATCCTCGTTCCCATATTTTGGACCAAATCGGTTTTCGGTCCGGTCCGGTCTTGGTCTGGTCCGGTTTTCGGACCGTGATCAGCCCTAGTTCCGACAATAATCTTTATGTCCATGTTTTATCAATGTTTTCTAACAACTAGTGTAGAGATCATAACAACAAGGACACTATTATGTCAATAGTACTCTAAGTATCAACTAACATGGTTGAGGAGGTTATATACTTATATGCATTTAAAATTAGACTTTGGGAAACTTTCAACCTTGGTTTAAAATTGCGCGCATCCTTGCGAGCGCATCGTGCATCAGAGTGATGCGATGGAAAAAACGCAACGAAATTTGTGATGCGAAGTTGTTCCAGGATGCACCCTGATGCTATCGCATCACTTTGCCATAGTGTGATGCTCGCATCGAACACAATGGACGCATTTGAAACTTTGGCCTTGATTAACTACTTGACGAAAGCTTTAAAGAAAGATAACTAGTTATGAATGTTTTTTACTTTAAAGATAGTTACTTTTATTATTGACAATTGACTTTTGACATTGTAGATACTCGTTAGGAAGATGTAAGTGACTTATTTGATGTTTAAGCATCGAATAGTCGAATAAATTATTTAAAAATATTTTGCTATTACCTAGAGATCATAACAACAAGGACACTATTATGTCAATAGTACTCTAAGTATCAACTAACATGGTTGAGGAGGTTATATACTTATATGCATTTAAAATTAGACTTTGGGAAACTTTCAACCTTGGTTTAAAATTGCGCGCATCCTTGCGAGCGCACGAGCATCAAGTGATTGCGATGGCGAAAAAACGCAACGAAATTTGTGGATCATTGTCCATGATGCACCCTGATGCTATCGCATCACTTTGCCATAGTGTGATGCTCGCATCGAACACAATGGACGCATTTGAAACTTTGGCCTTGATTAACTACTTGACGAAAGCTTTAAAGAAAGATAACTAGTTATGAATGTTTTTTACTTTAAAGATAGTTACTTTTATTATTGACAATTGACTTTTGACATTGTAGATACTCGTTAGGAAGATGTAAGTGACTTATTTGATGTTTAAAATAGTATTAGTGTCAATATATAAGTGACTTATTTGATGTTTAAGCATCGAATAGTCGAATAAATTATTTAAAAATATTTTGCTATTACCTAGAGCCGCGCGTCCGTGATGCGGTCACAATCGCATCACGCATCGTTCTTTAGGACCCTGAGCGCAACGGATCGCAACACGCAATTTAAAACCAAGCTTTCAACCCAATCAAAACATTTGACCCATTACCCTTTCAGCTAATTTTATATCTAGTCTGTTTAAAATACACACACACAGAAAACAAAAAAGAAGAAGCCAACTTGATCTATTTGTAAGTAAATGTGTTGAAATTGCCACCTATGTATCGTTCCAATTTTATCGGATGCCCACGAAGGGTTCGAACCCCGTGGATTAGTTGGCCAAATAGGTCGGAAACCATAGTTACCCAAAAAAATTAATAAAAAACAAAATTTGCCACCTCTAATATTTGTAGAAAGAATAATTATATACAACTGGAATATACAAAAGTGACAACCACCTCACCTGCTGGTATGAATTTAAGCGGCCAAAAGGATCAATGTAATGCAGTGAATTAGACATTCGAGGATCTCCATTTGAAGCTGCAGAGAATTGAATCATGCAAGTATGAGCAAATATAGGTCACCAGTATATATTACAGTTTAACTTGATTAATTTGAGCATACTTGCCTGTAAAATCAACAGCAACCATGAAGTTCAGCTCAAACCCACTAGAAATATAATCAAGAAAACTATAGAGTTCCTTTTCAACATATCCATCCACAAAAAGTGAACCCTTGAGAACCTATAACAATTCAACAGAAGAGAGTAACTCACATATGATCTAAATGCTATTTTTAGTTAGAAATGCTTCATTAAGTTCTTTTTCATCTATTTATTTAAGGATAATGCAAGAGTGCTAAGTCACTATTTGGAAAGAGTAGTATAACTGAGTACAATCTACCTTCTCACTTCGGTGACGAGATGAGGGATAGACAAAATTTGCACCGGCTTTTGTTTGGTAAAGGTTCTCCAAGCCCTCAATTGATGTCTGCATTTTACTGTAAACAATTCAAGCTTTCAGTTATCCGTTTTGGTATATTTCACTTATTCAATACTGTTCTAGCTACAATACAAATATAAATAACAATTACCCAATTAGCACATGGTTGCCATCGCTATTGAAGTCAAAACACTCTATAACTAGAGGGTTATCCTGTAAAAACAGAATAAAATATTTTAAATTTAGTACAAAAGAATATTGATAATAACAAGAGAGCTAAACAACAGTCATCAAACGGATGATTTTCAGCTATTTATTTGGATAATGCAAAATGAAGAAAAACCTTCACCTTGCTTCCATATTGCTGCATAGTTATACATAATGGTTTCCATACTGGGTTCAGATTGTTATTCACTACTTCTGTTTTGCAAATAGGAATAGGACCTCCAGCTTCAACAATCCTAGAGACTCTTAAGAATGGATCCTAAAGAGATCAAATATAATACAGAAATAAATCCGACAGATCAAACTAACAAAGATTAAATTATAATTGATTTAGTAGAAGTTCAATGAGTAATTACACTTTTAGAGAACCGATCCTTATTATCCAAGTTTGTACATCTAAGTCTCATCTCAACAGCCATTTTGGAAGCAATAGTTTCCTCTGCTCTAACAGTTATGGAACCCAAAGTTCCAGTATGATGCCCATTACGGCCATGAAGTTTTAGAGTCACACTTCGGCTTCGTTGAGTCATGATCTGTCAATGTGATAAGAAATTTAAATCTAATGACTACAAAAGCATTAGCTAAAGTGATAAGAAATCAAGAATTGCAAGTAAAATTACCTCTGACAAAGCACAGGTAGCTTCACCAACAAAATCTTGGCCTTTTAGGTCCAGCATCTGTGCAACATATACAAAGTTAACGAATATATTCACCACCTAAAACATAGAACAGATTGCAAAGAGCACATAAAGAGGTTATATGCACCTTTGTTGACATATTATGATACTTTGAATCCACATCATACACCTGAAAGCTGAAAAAGAAAAAAAGGATCTATTTGAGGAATTTACTAAACCGTCAATGGGGTCTACCAGAGTGTTGAACTATTAAACAATCTAGCAGAATGCTTACACCAATGGCTGAACGATCTCGAACTGAAATGCCACACTGATTTTCTGGATCCACATAGGATCCAAATTGTTCATGATCACTTCTGTGCGGCCGAGTTCCTCCAAAGTACCGTTTTTCTTCTTGGCATATACAACTGCCATAGGGTCACTCTACAATTCAAGGACAGCATAATATCAACATATTAGTAGATTTCTAGCATTCCAAAGTAAAGCAAAGTAAACAGCAGGAAATTTTGTAGATCACTTTGACATGAAGCACGGGTTAAGGTGAGATAGAATACCAAGTCCAAACATAACCATACAGTGGTATTACAAACTTATTATTAATGGGTATTATATAATTAAAGTTACAAAAAGCAGTATTTGCAGAGATATCCCACAAGGTGTACAAAGTATTGCAAGATACAAAAATGAGAAGAAATATGACAATGGAAGACAGATATGTTTAACATCAATAGTTCAAAACAATGCATAAATGCAATATCGAGAATAGAAATTTGAGAGGTTGTTAAAGTACCTTTGACAAGATGTCACGATCACGTAGTTTTGAACCTGATAAAGATAACTGCAATTTATTGAAGAATAATCAGTCACTTATGAAACATAATTGCTTCCAAGACATAAGATAAAACAATTAATACCACCTTGCATAATTCTGGATAGAAAATCAACAAGTCTTTGCTACCCAATATCACTACGAACAAAGTAGTGAGCAAGAACTAATTGATAGATAACATAAGATTCTGACATTTCGTAACTTAAAGCATTTATATAAAATTTGATTATGCAGATTCTGGATTAGGATTTTATTTAAGACTGTTCAAGCACAATAATGGGGTTTGTGAGAGTTGTGTGAAATTTTAATATATGTCTACAATGTTTAATTTTATCCCGTTATAACAACACTGCCCTCTTCAAATTGATATTGCTTCTTCTGATAGACCCATTTTTAGTTTGTAATTTTCATTCAGCAGCTTACTTCATAGGGGTGAGCAGAAACCGCACCAAAACCGCAAAAACCGCACCACGACAAAAACCGGTGGATCGGTTTCTAAAAATAAAAAAAAACGAATTTGCGGTGCGGTTTCGGTTTTACCCGTAAATCCGCACCGCTATACCCGAACCGCACCGCAATTGCTATAAATAATAAATTTAATAAAAATATTTCAAATTTTTACTAATTATCTCTCAAAAATTGAAACGCATGGCTTTTAAAAAGGCGGGGTTTTTTTGGGCTAAAAAGTATAAAGTAGATTTAGGGGTGTGGTGCGAATGCGGTGTATTTACAGTTTTATATTTTTCGTTTTACTAATTAAGTGTTTATATTTTCAGTTTTATCTCACATGAATATAATTATTAGGGGTGTGCACGGTTTGGGTCGGTTTTTGGCTAAAACCGAAACCAAACCGAAATATTCGGTTTTTATAAAACCAAAAACCGAAACCGCTCGGTTTTTGGCGGTTCGGTTTTTTCGGTTTCTCGGTTTTTGCGGTTTGGTTTTTCGGTTTTTTCGGTTTCAAACCGTTTATATTTGGTTGTGGCTAATTTATATTAATAAACTTGTTTTACATAGAAAATTGGTTATTTTTATAAAAAAAATTTGTCAATATTAGCCTAATAATGTTGATTTAGGTTCATTTGGATACAAAGTTTTTTGTGGATACCAGGGGACCAATCTCTACCCTTCATCTTCATCTTAATCTAATGGATAGGATTAAATCAAAAATTATTTTCATCCTTTTTTTTCAAATCTTAATATCTCTCAAACCGTTAATCGTCAAGCGAAAAAAAAATATACCATCACGATGAGCATTTAATTATCTTTCTATAGATATCCACTTTGATATACTTTCGACAAAAAAAAATCATTTTTTTCACTTTTTTTCACCATTTTTTTCACTTTTTCAACATTTTTTTCAGACGGTTTTTTTTCACTTTTTTTCCACGTTTTTTTTCACGTTTCGTCACGTTGATATATCTGTCGACAAAAAAAAAATTTCTTTTTATCACATTTTTTCGACCTTTTTCTCATGAAACTTGCATGAGAATCATATATGAAATTGAGATTTACTGTAAATCATAAAAGATATTAATGTTAAATCACATATGATATTAATGTTAAATCATATATGATTGTTTATGTCATATATGAATTATTAGTGTATGTCATATATGATAGTTAATTAGTGTATCAATCATGATATGGAATATATAGTGTTTATATCATATATGATTTTTATTTTTTTTTTTTTTTTTCATGCAAATTTCCACAACGAAAAAAAACAAGAGAAAACAACGTAAAAAACGGAAAAAAACAAAAAAAAAAAAAAATCTCGAAAAAACGTGAAAAACGAAAAAAAAAAAGGTGAAAAAAGTAAAAAAAAGGTGAAAAATCTGAAAAAAATTTGAAAAAGACGTGAAAAAAACGTAAATTTTTTTTTTGTCGAAAGTATATCAAAGTGGATATCTATTGAAAGATAATTAAAAAATGCTCCTACGTGATGGTATAATTTTTTTTTTTACTTAACGATTAACGGTTTAGTAATATTTAAATTTTTTAAAAAATTGGGTGAAATAATTAAATCTTTAATCACAACCATTGATTATTTTTTTAGATGGATAGGTGTGTGAGTCCCCTATATCCAACCTTTTTTGGTATTCAATATAACCATCCTCAAAAAATGGATTAACGACAAAAATATACAATTATACCATATAAATGAGAGAAAACACGTGGATTGAAAATTACACATAGTAATGATCGATTGTCATATATGTTACGATATATGGATCAATAAACACACGGACACGAAAATACATATATAAACATTAAACATAATAACCATATATAAAGTTATTCATCCATAAAATAAAATATAAATTTAAAATTTTGATTTCTTATTTTATTTATTTATATTACATAATTATATATGTAATATAAAAATGGATTGTGTTCGGTTTCGTCGGTTTTTTACGGTTAGGTTTTTGGACAAAAAACCAAAACCGAACCGAAATTTTTCGGGTTTTGAAAAATTAAAAACCGAACCATCAGTTTCTAGTTTCGGTCGGTTATTTTCGAGTTTTCGGTTCGGTTTTCGTTTTTTTCGTTTCTTTTGCACACTCCTAAAAATTATAATATGATTTACATTAAGCACAAATTAACTATTGGTTCAAGCCCAATTTTTTTATTGTGGTTTCAGCCCAAAATTAAAAAATGGTCATATGTGGTGTCGTGCGGTTAAAACCCGAAAATCCGCATTTAAAAACCGCAAAACCGAAACCGCAGGATCCGCATGGTGCGGTTTATACTTTTATAGAATCCGCAATTGCGGATGCGGTGTGGTTTTTGCCAGAATCCGCACCGATCCGCACCATGCTCACCCCTATTACTTTATATGCGTGTGAGTGAATGAATGAACAGACTACGAGCACAAATAACATTACATTCTTGCCACTGAGTCCGACAATACTTGTCACTTAGCAAGCTTGAATCATTAATTAAAAAAGGAAAATAAATTTTACATTTAAAGATTAATGTAGTACAAAAATCTGCAAAAGCGTTGGTTGATTATTTTGGTCAATTGAGTTCACATGCCAAAGAAGAAGAGAGAGCCAGTCATTGTTTAACACTAAATGATTGATATCAGATAAAAAAAGTACTTGAATACTGTAGTTTGGGAATATGACAGCAAAAAGAACCAAATCACACTACATAGTAACAAACCAAAAGCATCTTGTATGGTTCATATGACACCCGAGAAAGGGACCACACAAGAACAAAAACTAGTGTATCATGTTGACTTGCAAGTAACTAAAACTAAAGTCAGGTTGACCTTGACCTTATAGTCTACTAAATGAGTAATGTTGCAATTAAGATAGTCTACACTGTAGAACGTGACATGTTCTAAGCTATGTCTAGTATGAAAACACAACAATGAGAAAACACGCAAGAAACAAAACAACGTAAATAACTTGTGCCACCAAATCTTACATAATAATGATATTCATTTAGGTCAAGTGTAGTTCAAAATAAAAAACTTAGTATAATCAGGATGTGCTATAAACCATTAGTAAGTCATAAAAAATAGATAAGAAAAAAAAAGATAATGTCAAATAAGTGAGTGGTAGACCCGCAGAATAAACATGATATCTAATAACCACTAGACATGTGTGGCCATCACGGCATTCTTTAGCCTATTGTGCGAGTGTAGGCATAGAAAGTGATGCGTATGAGCATGCAACTTGTTTGAAATTTAAAAGAAAAATGATTTCCAGCTCAACACTCTAAGGCAAAAGAAAAGAAATTTTAGGACTACGGTCAACTTTACTTATTCTGACTGACTATAGATAAAAAATAAAGAAGGAAAAAACAAAAAAGAAGAGAAATGAATATTTTGTGGCATTGATACACTTTTGGGGTGTTTGGATGTACTTGATTGTTTTAAGGAAGAAGCAATGACGTATCCAGAAACTTCATTCTGAAGATTCTCATATTTTCTCCCTTTTTCATCATCTTTTACAAAACACACACTCCTAACAAAATCGCTCCACACTCTTTCCTTTGCAAGAAAAACTAATACGGTTAAAAAAAAAAAAAACAAATTCCGTTATAGTAGTTGGCAAACAAGTCACATAACTAGTCCGTATAAAATAAAACTTATTCACCTAACAACATTGCACTAGGTTAAATAAGAAAATTTATAAGTTATAAAACCCGGTTTTGAAACCACATTGAGCAAGTAAATTCTGATAAAACGACAAACTAGATTAAAGCGTAAAAAGAAAGAATTATACCTCAATACGAGTATAAAGCGGTTGAAGACCTTTAGAGCGATAAAAATAATCAACAGCTTCATCAGGAGCACCAACAACATTACTACTACTACTCGTCGGACGGTTATCACCACCGCCAACCGCCGCTTGTCCACCGCGCACGTCAGATAAACAACCTCCCATTTTTTACTACTACAATTCTAATAATGATCGATCGACTATAATCCTCTTACTTGTTTTTAGGTTTTATGAAGACAAAATAAAAACAGAATTTAAATTGAATGAGTTTGTTATATAGGGATTTTTTATTTTTAGGGTTTATCTACCCCCCTATATAAAGAGTTAACTACATGTTTGGTCCTTATGGTTTAGGCGGAATTGCACTTTTGGTCCCAAAACGCATTTAATTACACCAATGATCCTTGTGTTTGTCCAAATTCGGTCCAATTGGCCGTTAACGTTTCGTTACTTTACATACAATATACCTCACGGACCATATTTACAACACCATTGTTTTTGTTCTTTCCTTTATTAACTCCCGCCAAAATCATTGTTCGTGTTTTTTTCCCTTCTTCTTGTCCCTCAACACCAGCGGCGAACTAAAACTCATAACATAATGAATTCACCCCCAAATTACGAATGGGAACAATTACTTGATATTGATGATTCCGATCTCTCACTAACCCTCGTCCTCCGTCCCTGCAACAACCATGTACGTGAGATAACCACCACCACCCAAAATCCTGATGTTGATAATTTAGAGGAAAAGCCGGTTAGGATAATACCCGGTCACGCGGGTATTGTTTAAGCAGCCAAGCTCCGTAAACAATCGAATATTCACGAAGGCGGGGATGAGTCTGTATTGTCGACACAAGAATATATATTAGGAAAGTTGTTGAGGATGTGGACGAGGATGAGGATTTTAAGGGTGGGTCATGGGTTAGCGCGGTTGAGTTTATTAATGCTAATGAGGAGGGATTGTGAATAGGTGTTTGAGTGTTAGCCTTAGTTTTTAGTAAAGTGATGGTCATTAATATTCCCGGACCTTGTATAGTCCAGAATATGTAAGCGTGAATTACCTAAGCTAATTGGGCCTATGTTTCGGGATTAAAGCCCACTTAGTCATTTAGTTTCGGCCCAAGAAAGGACCATGGATAGCCCATTTAGGGTCCGGCCTCTTTAGGGTATAAATACCACCCCCTAACATGTTAGGAGGGTGTTGGTTCTCATTTCTTTCTTACTAGAGCCTTCCATCTTTATCTCCATCTCTTTCTCTCTCTACACTTCTTTCTCTCTCTAGAATTCCTTTATTCTCATATTTATGTGTGATTGATATTAATGTTACAAGTGGTATTAAGAACTCAGGGATTGATTGTGTGATTGTTTGTGTGCGTTTTTACTTAAAAAATCTAAGAAATCTAAGCATTTTTAGTCATTCTATGCGGAAAAAAAGTGGTAATAATTTTGATGTTAAAAAACGTTAAAACTAAGGTTTTTATGATAGAAATAGCTTAGATATAGTTAGTTTGCAAAAAAAATTCAAGAAAAAACGTTAAAAATTGTGGTTTTTAGGTGTTTTGGTTCGTTTGGGTTTTTTCCGTTATTATAGCCATTTGGCAGTTTAAGCAGCGGTTTGGCAGGATATTCCAACGGGTTGGCAACATAAAACCAGCGGTTTGGCAACATAAATCCTGCGATTTGGCAGCAAAAATATAGCAATTTGACTACATTCATCCAGAGGTTTGACAACTTTCATCCAGAGGTTTGACAACGTTCATCCAGAGGTTTGACAACGTTCATCCAGAGGTTTGACAACTTTCATCCAGAGGTTTGACAACTTTCATCCAAAGGTTTGACAACATTCATCCAGAGGTTTGACAACTTTCATCTAGAGGTTTAACAACATTCATTCAGAGGTTTAACAACCTTCAAACCAGTAATTTGATCACTTCAAACCAGCGATTTGATCAGATTTTCTTGTGTACTCAAAACTACTCTCAAACACTTAAATTGCAATAAAAACACAACTCAAAAACACTTAAAACATCATCACAATTACACAAGTCTCACTAATCATTAAAATGATCATATAATATCATTTCACGCCATTTTTGCAATGTCGACTCAACAAGACATTTATATTGACAGAGCAGAACGACTTGCAAAAACCTATGATCCTTTGGCATTAGTAGCAAACACTCAGACTACGTTTTACCCATATCAACCATCACACATTACCTACATGCAACATCCACAACCCAACAACAACAATATCCAACAACCTTCATTTAACACGAACTACATGCAACAACCAATGTCAAGTCCCAAAGATATCTCAGATCCCACAACTGTAATAGACATGACACTTGTACTCATGGCCAAGGCATTTAAGCTAAACAACATCACACCAACAAACAACAACCAAAGAAGTCCATTAAACCCTCGCGACAAGCAGATTGCACAACCGAGTATGAATATGGATCAAGACAAACAAATGCTAATGGTTGAAGATAATGTTGGGAACCAGTCTAGACCGAATGTAGGGCAGATTGCAGGGAATCAAAATGGGTATAATACAGTGCAGAATGTAGGGAATCCAGTTGGGCAGAATTCAGCTCATAATCTGAATATTCAGAAGATTGCAAATAAGAATGGGAATGGAAATGTTGTAGCAGCACGGGCTGAGGGTAATGGTAATGGGAACATTGAAAATCATATAAGGTGTTACAACTGCCTAGGATTGGGTCATTATGCTAGGAACTGCACCGTAAGGCCAAGGAGAAGGGATGTTGCTTATCTTCAGACTCAGCTGCAGATTGCTCAAAAGGAAGAAGCATGGATCCAACTCCAACCTGAAGAATTTGATTTCATGGCTACTGTAGGTACCTGTGAAGAGATTGAGGAAGTAAATGTGAACTGCACTCTAATGGAAAATTTGTAGCAAGCATCGACATCGGGTACTCAGACTGAGAAAGCTCCCGTCTACGATTCAGATGGATCACCTGAGGTACACCAACATGAAAATTATTATGATAATGAGATATTTAATATGCTTACTCAAGAGGAGTAGTATACTGATCTACTCGAGTCTACTACTGAGCCATATCTGGTTCAACAGAATGACAACAATGTTATCCCCGCGGAGTCTGATATGGATCATAGTAGAGGAACAATAAAACAACATCCTGCTACTGTTGAGGAAACACGTGCTTTCTTTGAGTCATTATATAATAATTTGTTCATGGAAGTTGAGAAAGTAAACACGGTCAATCGCAAATTGAAAGAAGCGAATGCCGATTTGACCACTGAGCTTGCAAGATATAAGGGACAAGAAAAATGTTTTGAATTCAATCAGGCAAAATTTGATGAACTTGAAAAAGGTTATAGAAAGTCTGTTTATTAAGAACAATGGCTTACTAAAAAGATAAATTCTCTTCACTTAAGTTCTGCTAAACAAATAACGACTTTGAATGAGGAAATTGCAAATCTAAATAACCAGCTTTCAAAGGAAAAATCATCTGTCTCCTATCTTCAAGAAGAAAGGAAAAAGTTGAAAGATGATTTCAAAACACCAGAAGACGATCTTCTTGATAAACTAGTTCAATCCGAGAAAAAGATTAAGGAATTAGATAACATTTTGGTTAAACGGGTCAATCGATTCAAACGATGCACATGCTTTCACCTAAGCTAGGCTCGTTTTACCACACTGAACAGAAAATGGCTCTAGGTTATCAATATCCCTTCTATTTCAAGCAAGCTCAGCAAAAACAACAGAGTCTGTATAATGGCAGAGTGTTGTTAGAAAAGCATGATCCTACTGCTGTGTATGACTCAGAAGAAACCCCTGCCAACTTGCTCAAGAGAGTCGTTTAAAGATGAAACAACTTAACAAAGAAATAAAACCGGAAAATTATGCAAATATTAATAAACTTTCTGAGGTTTTTTTCTTAAACGGCCAAGTCATGTGAAGAGATCTATTTTTCAAATACTTCCAAAACGACCAGTGTGTCTAACACAATTTCCAAATCAATTTCAATATTTGATGATGAATTTTCGGATGATACTCCAAGTGTTGCCCAAAAATTTCTAAATGAGATAAAAGACACCATTGTGACTCTTCAACGTGTTGTTAAACATAGATTGAATGCAAACGTAAATAATTTGTCGTCTCCTGCTCATCAAGAGGTTCACAAGATTTTTAAGGATGAAATTGCTCCTATCGTTAACCAAGTTGACACTAGAGTACAAAATTTCGAAAATCATTTTTTGAAAGAAGTAGCTAAATTTGTTCAAGACTTCAAATCTCTTGCAAAAGAAGCTGACGAATCTCTCGATAGGATAAAACGGTTGGAAAAAGAACATGAGCGTCTTTTGAGAGGAGTTGTCAGTCAGGATATTATGTCTATTGTGCAAAGTAATTCTGTTGTAGATACATCCGATCTCCAAACTCTGCCTAAACGTACGAAAGGAAAGTTTGAAAATTGTATCATCAAAAAGGAAAATGAATATGCTAAACTTTGGAATGATTGGTGCAAAAAATGTGAAGAATGCAAATATAAAAAAAATTCGTATGATAAAGCTTACAATAACATGCAACATCAAATCGAACGGTTGCAAGGTCAGTTAGGAGATCTCAAGGGTAAGAGTATGAATACTCATTGTGAATCAAATACTCTTGATTCTTTATCTCAAAAACTTGACGATGAGATCGTGCCCTTAGAATTTCAGGTTTTGAATTTAGCAAAAGAAAATGAACATCTTAAGTCTATTTACAAGAACCTTTTTGATTATATCAAACAGACACGAGCTCAAACCAAACTCATAACTGACTATTTGCAAGAAAAACTTAATGATATGATTTATGAAAACACTACGGTAAGAGCCCAATTACGTTGCAAGTTTTCTGAACAACAAAATGAAGTGAAAGGTATGAGTGCGAATACTAAGTTTGCAAAACCATCAATTTTGGGCAAACCGCCTTTGCAATTTCTCAAAAACCAATCAATTGTTAGACAACCGATCACGTTTAAATCTGAACGACCTAAATTTCTAAAAACTCGGTTTATTCCTAAGGTTGTTGAGAACATTGATTTGACAAATCCAGTCACTTCACACACGGTACTAAAAATTCAAGACTCAAAAGTTGTGAACAACGAGAAGGTATTTGCCCCTAGATTGTTTAGAATTAATCCTCTTAAGAATTCTAGGGTGGACAAATTTGTGCCTAACAAACATGTAAAAGCAATCGTTAGGATAAAACTGATCACTGTTTCACATCCTCATGTCATCACTAAGAAAGATGTGAATTCTAACACAAGTTCTACAGAAGTTGAAAGCACTGCTAAGACCAGAAGACCACAGCCTAGGAGCAATCCTAAGAATGATAGGGTCCCCTCTAAGTCTAAGAGTAGTTGCCTCTCGCATAATTTAGAGAAAATAAAAAAAAACATAGGAATTTATTATCTTCTAATAAATAGGAACATACGTCATATGAACGTAATAACATTAAGCATGCAATCGGAACGAAAAATCTGAGGTTATTTGTACTACATGTAAGCAATGTTTGATTACTGATAATTATGATGAATATGTGTTTAAGTATGTGAATGACATGAATTCTCACAAGAAAAACCAAAGTGCTAATGTTTCAAAAAGTGCAAATCAAAGAAGTTAGGTTCCAAAGAAAGACTTACTTCACCTAGGCCTAGCAAACCTATAACTTGCCTTAGGTGGTTACCAACTAGAAGAATTTTTTACCTTTGTGGAAAAATAACTGCATCCAGTAATACCGAGAGTGAGTCTGACACATCTGTGTGTGATAATGCAAGTGCTTCTCACCCTCAGGAACCTACAAGCAAAGGGTTTCCAAATTCTACTTCTTTTTTTGGTAGGTTATCGAGATTGTAAAGGCAGAATACATGTATATATCCGCTTGATGTTCTCTAAATTTGTCTAGGGATGACTTTTGAACAATGCAGTTCAAAACCCATGCTTCAAGGAATGACTTGTGTACACATCAGTGCACAACTCGGTTTTCAAATAAAGGTAAGTGTACATGTACGTACATTTATCCTCACAACGAGAAGATAACAACTTCTCGGACTTGAGATGACATAAAACGTCAATTCAAAGACATTCAAAGTCTTTAGAGCTCAAGTAATATTTGTTTTCAAAACTGTTGAACATAATTTTTCAAGAATTTCTCAAAAGGTTTTTTTTCAAAATCTTTCAAACTTGTGAGTTCAACACTCCCTTCTCTCGAAACTTTCAAAAGTCGAATCATTTTTATAAGTGGATCAATTTTTGAGGGGGAACTTTTATAGCCAAATATTAATGCTTTTAGACACATTCTCTCATATCTTATTTGTGTGTCTAAAACATTTCAAAATTGCATATATTTTATCAGAAAAGCAAAATACAAAATTATAAAACCTATAAAAGCATAATACAAAATCAAAAAATTTCAAAATACCAAAAATAATCTTCTTCGACATGTCTCTCGCAAATTGATAATATTTACGTCCCTAGAAATGTCGTTTAATAATGACACGGGAATGTAAATAAAGTTCAAGCGAGAGTTTCTAAAATGTTTTAAAACATGTCTTATCTAAATTTTCTATGACTTATGATTACTTCTGATCAGAACTCGGTTTTAAAGAAGAAAAAAATGTACACTTCAGTGCGCTTTATCTTCAAAAGAAGAGAAATCTTCTTGTTTTCGAGCATTCTTATCAAAAAACTTTTCAAAAGTCTGCTCAAAACATACGACTTCTAAGTAAATGTCAGCTTAGGACTCGATCTTCAAAGAAAGGAAAATGTTCATTTATGTACACTATTCCTCAATCAACGGGAAGTTCATGTCTTCTCGGTCTTAAGCAAAGTCATATAAACATTCAAAGTTTTGAATGTTCAAGAGAAGTACCAAGGAAATGACATTTCATAAGATAAATTAAAAATCATTTTTCTGTTGAGCACAATTTTTCAAGATATTTTCAAAAAAAATATTCAAAATCTTTTAAAATTGTGTGCTCAACAAATTCCCACTCCAAGTTTTCACTCTATTCTATTTTGAGAGGGAGCATATATTTTAAAAGTATCTACAAGTGGTTCATTTGGCATGCAACACTTATTTTCTCGATGCTCGTTCATTCTACAAGTGGATCAACGTACATTAACGTGTATTTTAATTCACTTGTTAATTCAAAAATTACAACCACATATGCAATTTTTGAGGGGGAGAATAGTGAATAAAACGTTATCAATAAGGCTTAATTCAGATAAGATCTTTTTAATATAAGTGTGTTCTTGACCTCACATGTGCAAAACTCTTTCATAATATGGTGCATATGTGTAAGAGAGCTTTTTGGTGAAACTGAAAACTTTCAATGTGTAACAAATGATTTCTCAAACACGTTGACTGGTTTTTCAAATGGTTTTATGGATACGATGGTAATACCCAAAGACCAACCAACCGATGAGTATCAAGGAGATATAAGGTGGTTAAGGATAGGTATTTTGTTCCATGATCCAGCCAGAACCGGAGGGATCTACCCATGGACACTCAAATAGATAGAGTAGAAGTCCTTAGGTATGATTGAAAAAAGGAGTAAAAGTGAGAATGAGAAGAATGTTATCCAAGGCATGAGTTATCACCGGAACAAACCCAACATGGTGATAATGAGGACGTGTTGGTTTAACATTGAAGGGGTTAAAGAATAAAAAAAGAATTGAAAGAATAAAGGGTCTAAAGAAAGAAACCCTCCATTTACTTGGACATAAACCAGGTCAATGCATAATCTATCAGTAATCACAAAGTTGATTATGGTATTGAAGAGAAGTCATCATGGACCCAGTGATGCAATGCACAACCCTCATATCTACTCAGACTTCTCTCAGAAAAAGCTTGTTCCATTTCTCACGGATTACAACACGCTTCTACTGACTTTCTCATTCTGAGATCGTAGATACTAAAAAGGTGGCAGTCCGCTCCAGCCTCCGATCACCAAATAACAAAAGTGCACTTATAGAGTCTAGAGATAACGAGATCAACCAATAAATCTCATTAAGACACAATTCCATATACACTTGTTGTTCATCATCAAGAACACAAGTTGTACAAGAGTCCAACATAGATGCACATATAAACTGTGTGAATTAATTAGAATTGACGGATGCTTTTTGAAAATATAAAACTTTTGATGTGTTTAAAAATCTTTATTCATTAATATGTCGACTGATTTTTAAGCAAGTTTTCTTTAGACTTCTAAGAACTTCATTGTTCTATGAGGTCGATCTCATGTTTATTGTGGAAGCCTCAAAAGGGCATTTGGGCATGACAAGATTGAACATGTATTGACAACTCAATCAGTCAGATAGTAACTAACTGATTCACTCTTATCGTGTCGTCTGTGTTGAGATGTTCTGATAATGAGAACAAGCTACTATAGCTGTGAAACCCTGTCAAGGAGATTATTTGAATCTACCTGATCACAAGTACATTATTTATACTATAAAATGGCGAACCGGTGGTTATCACAACCTAAAATCGATGAAATGACAAAGACATATTCGTCACTATATGTTGTTTATCACTAAGGTAAACATGCAGGACTAATCGATGGCGTAACTAACACATTCCAGTTGAGTCGTAGTCAAGGCCACATGCTCATACTCAAAGTTCAAGGATACATTCAAAGGCATCAATCAAGACTTGAAGACAGCTCTGAATTTCAAAGATACACTTTCGCAAGCTTTGATAAACAAGAACTTTCTCACAGAACATCAAGCACATGAGTAAAAGTAGATCAAGTCACAAGGTCTATGTTGAGGAAGATTTCCAGCCTTCAATTGATGTCAAACTATGAGTATGTTGGTTAAGAAGTGTTCTAATCAAGAAGTATCCGATATTATCTCAAGGCTAAAAGATCATGATATCAAGATTAAAGTCAAAGATATCAAGATAAAGATCAAGATCTAAGATCACAAGCATACAAAAGGAACTGCAAAAAATTCTCAAGAATACAAGGTTCCAAGATCCATGACGTCACAAGAAGTGAGCCATAAGTGCAATAACCACCCCTTAGAGGGAGATTGTTAGCCTTAGTTTTTAGTAAAGTGACGGTCATTAATATTCCCGAACTTTGTATAGTCTAGAATATGTAAACGGGAATTACATAAGCTCATTAGGCCTAGGTTTTGGGCTTAAAGCCCACTTAGTCATTTAGTTTTGGCCCAAGAAAGACCCATGGATATCCCATTTAGGGTCCGGCCACTTTAGGGTATAAATACCACCCTCCTAGCATGTTAGGAGGGTGTTGGTTCTCATTTCTTTCTTACTAGAGCCTTCTATCTTTCTCTCCATCTCTTTCTCTATCTACGCTTCTTTCTCTCTGTAGAATTCCTTTATTCTCATCTTTATGTGTGACTGATATTAGTGTTACATTGAGAGATATTAATAACTATCTTAAAAATGGGAAACTTGAGCAAGTTATTGCAATAATCAAGTCTTGTACTCCCAATGCTCTTGGCGATCTCTCAATAACTCTGAAAAATCTCTCAGGTACAATAAACCACAGTCATTAATAAGGGGGAGGGGTTATGAAAAGGACATTACTATAGTAAGTGCTTTAATACTTGCTAATGTTTTAGTTTTTTCTCCTAAACCATCAATGCATTACCTTAACATTACAATAAGAAACGTGGTTAAGGTTTTCTATAAGGATACAGTTCCTGGTAATGGCAATGTTGTAGGTGGGAGTGGAATGTCAGACAAAGAAGAAATAATGAAACTCTTAGAAGAAGAAGAAATTGTTGAAATGGAGTTGCAGGATTGTAGAAATGTTACTAGTGAGGAACATCAACTAAGATTAGATGAAAAAGCATTAATCATTGCATTATAAGAAGAAGCAAGGGTTGAACAAGAGTGGCTGGACAAATATAGGCAAGAACAAGAAATGGAGGAGGAACATGAGAGACAACTTTAGGGCCTGTATGTATAACTTAACTATCAGGATTCTATTAGGAACAAGATTTGTATTGTAATCCTTATGTTGTATTAGTTTATGTCCTTTTAATGTATTAAGGTTCATAACATTTTGAGTATTAGGCCTAATTGCTAACCAAAAACCAAAAACAGTTTGAGTCAAAACAATACAGTTTGGTTATGGAACAATCATAACCAAACACCCCTGTAATTGCAGTCAAACAATGCAATTATTGAATTCAGGCTCATTGACTTTATAAAGTCATTTTTTTACCCTTATATTGCACTCAAACAATGCAGTTTGGTTATGGCACAGTCATAACCAAACATCCATGTAATACTTGGTTTAAAAGGTCAAACTGACCCAAAAACAATACAGTTGGCAGTCAAACAGTGCAGTTTGGTTATGGCACAATCATAACCAAACACCCTTATAATACTATGTTTAAAAGGTCAAACTGACCCAACAATATAGTTTGACCCTAGTATTACAGTCAAACAATGCAGTTTGGTTATGACACAGTCATAAACAAACACCCTTGTAATTGTAGTTAAACAATGCAATTATTGAATTCAGGCTCATTGACTTTATAAAGTTAATTTTTTGACCCTTGTATTGCAGTCAAACAATGTAGTTTGGTTATGGCACAATCATAACCAAACACCCCTGTAATACTTGGTTTAAAAGGTCAAACTGACCCAAACCAATACAATTTGACCTTTGTATTGCAGTCAAACAATGTAGTTCGGTTATGGCACAGTCATAACCAAACATCCATGTAATACTTGGTTTAAAAGGTCAAACTAGCCCAAAATAATACAATTTGACTTTTTAAATGCTATTATTAAAACAATAATAAAAACCAACATTGTAACATAACCAACATTTTGACAAGTTGACTTATAAAAGTCAAATGAGGATGTTACAAAAGTTACTCTAAAGCATCTAACTTGTTCAGGATTACAGAGATGTTAAAGAAGCAAAATACATCATTTTTTGAGAGGTATGTTGAAGAAAAATACATTCCTTCTAAGAAATATTCTAACCAACATAGTTTATGACAGAGAAGAATTCAGAAGACACCCTTCCACTGTACTTTGGCAACTTCACTTGACTTAATTTCTAAAAGCCGCAAAAACAAGAAAACACCAATCAAAACCTGCTTCAAAGTACAACTAAGAGCTCTTAAACTAAATCATAACTAAAAATAGAAAAGCTTACTTGGACTTCATCTTTCTGCTACAAGATCTCGTATTTTTTAGGAATGGGAACTATTCAATTGGTGCATTAGGAGCTCTAAGAAAGAGTACACACCATGTCATGGAAATTTTCATGTACCCACTAATAGTTAAAGGTTTTGAAGTTGAAGATGAAGCTTTTGACTTTGAATCACTTGAAGCTGAAGGTTTTGACTTTGAAGCCTTTGAAGCTGAAGCTTTTGAAGTTTAAGCCTTTGAAGCTAAAGCTTTAGTCTTTGAAGTCTTTGAAGCCTTTGAAGATGAAGCTTTTGACTTTGAAGCATGTGAAGCTTTTGCCTTTGAAGCTTTTGAATCTATTTCCTTTAAATCTTTTGACTTAGAAGCATGTGAAGTTGTTGACTTTAAAGGCTTTGAAGCTTTAGACTTAGAGGCATTTGAAGCTCTTAACTTTGAATTTGAAGCTTTTAACTTTGACAACCAAGATAGTTCTTTATCATTGGATGAATCAATAGAAACACAACTGTCTACATCATCATCATCATCACTTGATGATTAGTATCTGAGAAAGGGTCTTCACCCG
>BQNB010047976.1:0-37935 GCA_026074375.1 Tanacetum coccineum
GCAGTAATTCAGGAGTGTTTTGTGAAGACAAGCTAAAAGGCGCATAATTGGGAGCCAAAACAAGATATTTAAAGATTGCTGAAATTTCACCAATACGTCGTATCCAACTAAAGAGATACGGCGTATCTGCGCTAAGACTTCACAAGAAAACTCGTTTGACCATTTCCAAAAATGGTGTATCCATGCTGTCTACATACGCCGTATCCATAAAGATAACTATTCAAAGATACAGTAAATCAAGTAAATTGGGAATGATATCACTGATTGATTTGAACGTAGCGCGCACTCCAAGAAATCCAGCCTAATACGCCGTATCGACCTTGCTAGATACGGCGTATCGAGTCTTTTTCAGACACTATAAATAGAAGACTCAAAAACGAGTTTTCAGTGTGCAATATCATATTCCTTATACCATACTCATTAAGGATGAATTTTAGAAGAGAAGATCAGCCACCAAGGTCAAGCATTGATCACGACTCCATAGAAGACATCGTGTAAATTTTACTCTCTTAATCGTTCGATTTTAATTGTTTGATTACGCTTGTATAATTACAATGGTTGTGGGTTAATACCCTCGGGTATTAGCCATCTTACTAAAAGTTCAATGTTTGGTTTGTTTTAAAATTGATTTCTTAATTTATCGTTGATTGTTTAATTAAGTTTATCACCTTATACTTGTTTATGTGTTTGAATAACGTTCTGTCTTTGTCTTTAAATTATGAGCTTAGTTGGACCGGTAGGTGACCCGTTTATGTTTTAGCAATCATGCTCTTAATTGACTGATAAAGATTGGAATAGTGGACTACTAGTATATAAAACACCGTCGAACAATAAGTGGGTAAAGTCCCGTTGGGCTAGGGTTTTAACAGGATCACCACTGCTTTAATTCTCTAAGATAGATTATAATTAAACTAAAGGATGCTTTATGCGGATACGTTAATTGTGACAGGATTAATCGTGTCTAGGTCTTAGGATGATGTCCCGCCTAAGTCTTAAGAATGATATGCCGCTTCGAGATAAGTAAATCATTGCACTAAAACAAACAAACCATCATTGAATCGGATTTAATATGGCTAATACAATTTTCTATCATTTGGCTTGTACCGCTTTTCTATATTCTAATCTTCTTCTTTTTTGTTTATTGTCTATTGAATTGATATTTGTTTCCACCAAACTTGTGCCAGTCTCTTAAGCTGAAAACCCCCATATCATTAGACAACGTACATAGCATAGGTTTAACCAGTAAATAGACTAATTAAAATACTGATAGAATATAGGATTATTGTTCCACTCTTAGTGTTCGACACCCTACTTACCGCGAACTCCATCTTGACCGGGTACTCTGCTCGTTAAAGTGTTGTTTTAGGTTTGTCGGCTAAATATAAATTTAAAACTTGATAATCAAATAATTGACCCTACACGACAGCACATCAGGTTTTTTGGCTCCGCTACCGGGGAGTGAATTAATTAAACCTTATTCTTATTAGTATTTCTAACCATTAACTAATTTAGTTTAGTGTATTCTAATTATTTAATTCTGTTTGTATTTATTCGCATTGTTTGTTTAAATTCTCGCATTTAATCGTTTTTAATAGTATTCTGTTCTGACTGATCACCTGATACGCCGTATCCACCAGTTGGATACGACGTATCAAACCTTCTACCCAGAACAGCGTATTGAATTCTACAGCCTAAACGGCGTATCTGTTTTTTAAACAATACGGCTCATTTTGAGAACTCAATACGGTGTACTGACATTCAACAGACCTATACGGCGTATTCAGACTAATTGAGTACGGCGTATCTGTTATCTGATACAACAACAATTTGAAAAGCATCGCGTTTAAAACTTCATTGTCCTACTAACATTTTCCTCTATTTTTGAGAAAGTATCAATTGCTGGTTACGACTCTGGACAATGGTAAGCTTCAACGACACAAATAAGTGGGATGATGCGCATACTAACTCACCAATGATCACAAATTCCAAACTAGAGATTGGTGATGAATTCTTGAAAATATTACAGGATAACGCCTTCAATGGCATGGATGGAGGGGACGTTGTTGACCACATTACAAAGGTGCTCAAAATAACCGAATGGATAAAGATACCTAATGTGGAAATAAATGAACTACGATTGCACGTCTTCTCAAAATCGCTTAGTGGAGATGCAAAGACATGGTGAAACAATGAAATAAATGAAACAACTATTACCTGGAGTGAACTAAACGATAAATTTTTTTCATAAATATTACCCATCAAACTTGCAATAGCATAATCCCTGATAACCTGGACAACGGAACAGACTACTTTAAATTTATATATTGGCTGGCATCAAAGTTTGACAACTATTAGGAAATTGACAAAAATACCAAAAATGGGCTATGGGAATTTTATGTGAATGAGCGTACTAATGGAACGATTGGCAACCTTGACGAATACAAAGAACCATGCAAAAAAGACATGTTTAGATACATTTTATAAACCCTATTTAGACGCACAGGAAGAAAAATACATCTACGAAGTTATTAACAAGGAATATTCTCCGATACCAATCCCCGCCCATCGCAACATAGACAACCCAGACGATTTGTGCAAAACTAAAGAATTCATAATCGTATGACATTCGATAGGGGATGATGAAGAATTCGTTACTATAAGTCCAAGCAAAATTAATACCGTTGAAAGAACTCCCGGCAGCATGTCTTGCATCTACTACGAACTCCTCAACAGAAAAGATCGCGGATGGGAGATAACAAGGACGAGATAAATAGAAGAGGAAAAAGGTCAAACTTAAAGACCAGCTGAAACAAAAGTGCTTCCCAGGAGACAACCCGGTCATTTTAAATTGTTTGTCGCATTTTAATTGTTTGTTGCATGAGTCTGTGTTGTCCCAGTTGTAGGATACCTCTTATTGGATCCCACTTCAATAGATCGAATTCTTTAAGCTTGTTTAAGGTTTAGTTATATTAGATAAATCTAACACAACTATAGTAAAAACTTTGTTAAGTGTATTAAAGATTACGCGGAATCTAATCTTTAATATTAGAAGAATTCTTAATGAAATAGTAACACAAGATCACAATTCAACAAACAATAAAAGCTCCAATATTATTAAGAATAATACGAATACTCTCCTAGTACTAGGGTTACAAAACCTTGAAGCTATGAATAACACTTATCAAATTGTAAACCACATATTAAACTCTATACCCTAGGACCTTCTTTTATACAACAAGGAGTCCTAGTCGATTTACAATATATTCCTAAGACTTAGAATATTCTCTATGATCTATTCTATAAATAACTAATACTTATCACGTAAGTAATCTTGATCTCCAAACAATCTTTATCCTTTCTTCTGTCTTCATCCTTTCTCTGACAGTAGAAACTCTTTCAGCAGTCTTAATCTTTAAGCAGTAGTAACTTATAAACCAGCAGCATTAACTGAGCACAAGCAATAGTAACTACTTAGAATATTTTCTTCAATCTTCACCAGCAGTAGTAACTTTATACTAGCAGCACTAACTTTATGCTAGAAGTACTAATATATACTAACAATAGTAACTGTGAACTAGCAGTACTAACTTTATACTAGCAGCACTAACTACTTAGCATATTTTCATTAAAGTTAATGAACATCATTAACTTTAGCTTAGCAGCAGTAACACAAACTTGAGCAGCAGTAACTTTAAGATCATCAAGAAGTCTTTTAATCCCAAGAGTCTGTCTTCCCAGACAGTCTATACGACGTATTGAACCCCTCTGGATACGGTGTATAGAGATGTCTGGACGTTATTAGTTTTAAAAACTTAATATTTAATTTCCAGTATTTAAATGTTTCTACAGGAACAATACGGCGTATCCTAAGTTTTGGGATACGACGTATTGATCCCTGTATAGTTGTGTGCTTAATTGTTTTCTTGTATCATTGTAGCGAGATAGAATTTTTACTTGTCTTCTAATATTTTATACAGGGCCTTGCTGAAACTATGATATGGTATATGCTGAAAAAGACATGTGTTGAACTTATACGGGCATTCTGAAGCCCTACTCAACACTCTTTTTGCTCAAGGATGCATCTTGGAGAATTATCACGAGCAAAACATCAGGGAGTTTTCCGTTCTAATTCTATTTTCCTTTATAATTTGATTGTTTTATCTATACAACGAGGACGTTGTATAATTTAAGTAGGGGATGGAGAATTAGAACGTACTTGTCTTCTTTTTTACAAAATAACATGTAAAGTGCTTAAAAACGACCAAAATTTAAAATTTTAGCATGACCTTTGTAAAAATCACTAGTTACATTACCTAGCACACTATAACCCTTGACACATATTGTGTAAATTAAGCCTATTATGTTTCTAATTGTTTACTAAAATTCGACAAAATTATAAGTGTGCCGGTGATGTAGTGGACTTTAAAACTTGGCCTGGTATATCACTCAAGACCGCCATGATTAGTACTATGGATTTAGATGGAGGAACATGTTCAACTAATAAATTTTTAGGATTAAACCAAATAGCCTACATGTCGTAAAATAAATAACCACGCTGGTTAGTTAAACCCGTGTAACCCTTGATTACTCTCATTTTTAGAGTAAAATCCCCTAGAACAACCTGCTGAGCCATTCCTTTCTTTTTCTACACCATATTATATGTTTGAGTCTTTGTCATGGAACGATCGGGAGAAATTTACTAGCAACCGTACCTTATTTGTTGGCTTAATCTATTTATTTTGTGAATTTTTTTAACACCCATTTTACTTCTCTTTCCTAGTAACTAACCTTAATGTCTACTCGAACGAGGACTTGTTCGAGCATGCATGTCTATTCCATCGTTATGGCCATGTATGCATGTCTCATCTGCCTTGTTGGATGACGACTTTCGGTGAAAGTTAAAAGTTCCCTACCCTATATCGTTCTTCATCCTAACCGCTAGTTAAACACGAACGGGGATGTGTTCGGATCGTATATGTCTATTCCGTCATTACGACCGTGTATGTACAATACAGCTGCCTTGTTGGTGTGGTACTTATGGTGAAAAACTATTGAATGATCAACCCTAAGCCTTCTTAACCCAATTTATCTTTTGAACTTGTTCTTCCTTAGCTTTAGCGGTGGAGATGTGTATCCTTGCCAAGCCTATGATACGAAAGGTTGTCTATTGTCATTTGGAAATCTAGGCCGTTTGTCTATATGTTCGTGTCTTCTGTCATGGAATGGGTCGAGGGAAGGTACTAGCAAACCGGTACCTTATTTGTTGACTTAATCTATTTATTTCATGAATTTTACTTAACACCTATTTTACTTTCCTTTCCTAGCAACTAACCTTAGTGTCTACTCTAACGAGGACTTGTTCGAGCATGCATGTCTATTTCGTCGTTACGGCCATGTATGCATGTTCTTAGCTCGGGGGATGCCTTGTTGGTTGATGTCTTTCGATGAAAGTTTAGCAACTCCCTACCCCTATATCTTTCTGTTGCCTAGCCGCTTGTTAAACAAGAACAGGGAGTGTTCTGGATTGTATATTGTCTATTCCGTAGTTTTGGCCGTATCGTATATGTATGAAAACTGCCTTGTTGGTGTTTTAGGTTACGTTATGGTGAAAGATTGTTGAATGATTAACCATAAGCCTTCTTAACCCAATTTAGCTTTTGACTTGTTCTTCCTTAGCTTTAGCGATGGAGATGTGTATCCTTGCCAAGCATATGATACGAAGTTAATCACGACTGAGCAATTGAGCGTACTACTTAAATGTTGCACCCTAGATTAGTTGATTGGTCTGAGTGTTTTCATTTCCATATTTTGTAAGGAGCTTGGTTATGTACATGTTATTAGGACAAAACGACGCTTAAACAGAAATGACAGTTCACTTCGGTTAGGACGCTATTATCATAACCGATTTCTTCTAAAGTCTACTTGAGGACAAGTAGGATTCAAGTGGGGGGATATTTGATGACATCAAATAACATTACTTTATTATATCATTTATCCCATCTGTTTTGCCCACCTTTATATAATTATTGCATTATTTGGTACTTAATTACTTCAAAGTTCATAAATGCAGTAATTCAGGAGTGTTTTGTGAAGACGAGCTAAAAGGTGCATAATTTAGAGCTAAAACGAAGATATTTGAATATTGCTAAAATTTCACCAATACGCCGTATCCAACTAAAGAGATACGGCGTATCTGAGCCAAGACTTCACAAGAAAACGCGTTTGACCATTTCCTAATACGGCGTATTCACTCTGTCTACATACGCCGTATCCATGAAGATAACTATTCGAAGATACAGTAAATCAAGTAAATTTGGAGGAATGATTACAAGAGATGTTATTGCTGTGTAAGTAGCGCTGTGGTCGCTCACATTGGAACCCGAGTCTATACGTCAGTATCATACTCTTGTTGGATACGGCGTTGATTTGTGTGTGGTCGCTGTTTGTAGTGACACTGTGAAATAGAAGACTTCATAAAACGAGTTTTCGTGTGCAATATCATATTTATTTATACCCCATACTAACTGAAGTGATTGAATGTTAGAAGAGAAGTTCAGGCCACATAAGGTCAAGCATTAATCACATGAATCCATAAAAGATTGTATTGTGTAATTTTTACTATCTAATCGTTCGATTTTTAATTGATTGATTATGCTTTGTATAATTAACATTGGTATGTGGGCTAATCACCTCGGGGTTATTAGCCATCTTATGAAAGTTCAACGTATGGTTTGTTTTAAAAATGATTTCTTATTTATTGGTGATTGTTTAATTATGTTTATCACCTCATACTTGCTTATGTGTTTGAATATGCGATCTATCATTCTACCTCTGGATCTAGTGATTAAGACCAAGTAATCTAGTACCAAGGTTAGTCTCCATATCAGGTTTCATTATGTCTTTTGGTTGACCAATAGGAGTTCATCTGAATTACGTTTGTCTGTCTTTATGTGTTTTTGACTATGGTGCTGATAGTGTTTTTGCAAACGATAGGTGACTCCGTTGATGGTGTTGAGTGCATGTAGGCTGTTATTGTACGGAGTATGGATTTGAAGTAGGGTACTACCAGTAGATGTATACAGAGTTTTTTTTTTGTACGAGTGTCGCGATGTACAGATAAGTGGGGTAGTGTTTCGTGTTGGGCCTTGGGTTTTAACAAGGATCACCACTGCTTAATTCTCTAAGATAGATTATTAATTAATCTAAATGATGCTTTATGAGGATGCGTTTAATTGTGACAGGATTAATCGTGTCTAGGTCTTAGGATGATGTCTCGCCTAAGTCTTAAGAATGATATGCCGCTTCGAGATAAGTAAATCATTGCACTTAAACAAACAAAACCAGCATTGGAAACCGATTTAATATGGTTAATACAGTTTTATATTATTTTGCTTGTTTACCGCTTTTCTATATTCTAATTCTCTTCTTTTGTGTTTATATGTATTGAATTGGTATTTGTTTCCCTCAAACCTGTGCCAGTCTCTCAGGCTGAAACCCCCATATCATTAGACAACGTACATAGCATAGGTTTAACCGGTAAATAAACTAATTAAAATACTGATAGTAATTTATAGGATTAATTTTCAATCTTAGTGTTCGACCACTTCCTATTACCGCGAACTTATCTTGACCGGATACATGCTCGTAAATGTTGTTTTAGGTTTGTGGCTAAATATAAATTTTTAAAACGTTGATAAATCTAATTATTTGACCATACATGACAGCCATCAAAGTTCAAAAAATCCACATTCTTGCAGTAATACATCCCCCACAGAATTTGAGCTCTTGACAACCTAAGTTTATCAAGTCTAGTGGTTTTCTCGGAAATGCATTTGTTGATGACAGCTGCAAATGTTCTCTAGGGTTGATGCATGTGATCAATGACCAATTCAGATAGAGTTCAAACATAAAATTTTTAAAACCCGATGTAAGGATATGAACATCCCAATAGCGCCATCGGGTTTGTTGTACAACATGAGATTTACCCAATAAAAGTGGGGGATAACATCGCTCAATGGTCTTCTTATTGTTTCATGTATATCATGGGTTCATCGATGAATGACATATTTCTTCTTTTCAGTAAACGAGAGGTTATATCAAATGGTTAATCTGGTTGTTTTGGACAATCTGGAGAAGTTTACGAATTACTTCAACGTCTATTTTTAACTTCTTGTTGTCAATCTTGAAACGATATGATGATGAACTTTGAACTTTGTTAACTGAATTCCAGAACTTATGCGTGTAGATTTCTGGAACTTCAGCAGTGATTAGGAATGCGAGATAGCAAGGACTGAGCTTTAGAGCATCCAAAGTTACTTGATACGTGGCTTCTCTTTGTGGCTTTGAAAACATTATTTTCTGTTTGCTTGCACTTTGCCAATGGTGATGTCTAGCCTCAAGAGACACACCAGGAATTTTCGAGAGGCAATTTGTTTTGCGAATTAGGATTCATGGTTCTGCTAAGATATGCTCAATACAGTTCATAAACATCGCAGATATATACAGCTAGACAATTGTAACACATTGAATCCGGCATTTAACATAAACACAAGACATAGATCATAGAAAGTCATCAAATAAGGTCAATCAGACTAACTAATGGTCAAATCTCAGTCATACTAGGTAAACTCAGAATAACACATAGATGAAAATACCCAAAACAAGCTCAACTAGTTAAATTGTATATGTATATAAATGATTAGAGTAAATTGGTATAGTTTTGCCTAGGAAGTGTATAAATCGCCTTAGTTTTAATGTTGTATAATCGCTAGTTATTCAAATGTGTATAAATCGCCTAAGTTATAAAGGACAGTGTATACAAACGCCTTAGTCTATAGAACATATGTATAAATCTTCTTAGATTTACGTTATTGTATAAATTGCTTCTCTTATACATACACGTTATAAATCGCTTAGCTTACACCACTACACTTTATAAATTCTATCTAATCACAGAAGTAAAACTCTCTTATCAAAACCAACACTAATAAAACATATATATATATAAAGTTAATAAATCAATTTATTAACATTTTTCAGCGTATAAATCTTTTGTTTAGAACACATGAATATATTAAATTAGATATTTCAAACGAATGATACGTATACAACACAACGTAACCTTTCAACCACCCTTAAAACTATTTATTTAAATGACATTATAACCCACAAACTTCTCTTCTCATAAATAAACAAACACACATTAATACATTTTAACACATGCCATTCTCCACAAACATTCCACAAGGTACAAAAAAACCAATAAAAACCCTAACATATAAATCATACAATAAATATACTTTCAAGCAAATTGTAATTTTTCTAATAAATTCATCAAGTATGTGGTTACCACTTTTAAACACAAAACCCACCAACATAAAATACCCATAACAAACCCATACACCTCCCATAACTCTAATACTAAAACACTCCCCCCCCATAAACAACATATCCCCATACACACCACCCATAAACACTATACAACTAAACAAAAATTACCAAACCCCTATCCCCACCATAAGTCTTCTGGAGATACAACACTATGCTAGATTCAGATGCAATAACCAGTCGTGTTCCCGAGGACCTCTACCTTGCCCATACTATATCGTGGTGTAGAAAGTAACGCCGTCTCACTAATGTTCAATTAAAGATCATCAATAGCCAATCTCAAATCTGAATCTATGTGTTACAATTATCATCCTAACATAAGCTCGTGTACCCAGATGGTTCACGGTGAGCAAACAGACAGCTTCTTCTTATAAATTATCTAGCATCTCTCTATGTGATGTGAGAGAGCATGCCATTCAATAATTTATCAATCATTTATTAACTCCCCATTAATCTTATACCTCATCAACATATATCTAAATAATTACATAAAATACATAAAATATTTAACTTTAATAAATATAAATGTCCCCAAAAACTATAATTCACAATCCCAAATTATTTCACAAAAATCCAAACACAAATACAACCACCTAAATACCTTGTTACCTAATCTAAATAAAAATTATTATTGATTTGGCATAAATGCCCCCTGAGGTTTAATGGTGTATCTAATTTTCTTTTAAACTTTCCCTAAGGCATACTAGGTTTCCTAAATTGTAAAACAAGCCCCTAAGGTTTAGTCAACAAGGAAAAAGATTCACATATTACATTAAAACCCCTATAAGATTTAAACATATAACAAATAAAGTCCAATTGAGTTGACATTTATCAACTCCCCTTTAATTATTCACCCGACACCATTAAAAACCTTTTCTGATTGACACCTTATTGATTATGACGAAGATGATTTTGACAGTTTCTCCCCCTCATATAATGACCCGTTTTTTATTTAAAGAGTTGTAGTCGTTATTTGATGGTTCAAAATTGTCTTAGAAAAAAAATGATGATTTGTTGAATCTGAAAGATGATTATTGTATATTTTGAAAATCAACACCTAAGAAAATAAGATTTCTCTTATTTTGACACATAAGCGCACTGACACGTACACTTACGGATGATAGGAAGCACTGGTTGTGATGCAAAATAATCACAAGCCTTTGAATGAATATAAAGTAATTCATTCCTGAGAAAATTAATTCCCGTTATGAGGTCAAGTTATCTTTTTGACGACATACTTGCCTTTAAGATGATGATCGGGTTGCTATCTGAAATAATAGCAAGCCATTTTGGCATGTTTTGAAAGCTTTTAAAACTTCTGCTTGAACTTCATTTATAGCCTCGTATCATTATTGAATGACATTTCTAAGGCCGTAAATATTATCGATTTTCAGAAGACATGACAGAGATACATACTTTTATATTTTCCTAATTTTTTTAATTTTTTCTTTTGTTTTAGTAAAATTTTATAAAAGGAAAATCTTTTTGGATTTTTTATGTTTTCATATGTACATATATACAGGATATGAGTTACCATCATCACTCGTCCGTTTCCTCTGCCAGATGTTTCAATGTTTTTGGAGACATGCTTCTCATACCAAGCTTATCGATCAAGAATTTAAATCTCTCTCGAGGCAATGGTTTAGTAAAGATGTCAGCCAGTTGGTATTCAGTTCGGACAAAGTATAGCTCCACGATTCCATTCTCTACTTGCTCCTTTATGAAATGGTAGAGAATATCGATGTGCTTAGCTCTTGAATGTTGAACATTGTTACAGTATAAAGCAATCGCACTCTTGTTGTCGCAGTACAAAGGAATCTTATTGAATTTAAAACCATAGTCTGTTAGTTGTGAACGCATCCATAGGATTTGTGAGCAACATCCAGACAAGGCAATATATTCAGCCTTTGTACTCGATATGGCAGTGCTCTTTTTCTTCTTGGACGACCAGCTAAGAAGTTTATCACCTAAGAACTAAGCACTTCCCGATGTACTACGTCTAATGTCCTGACACCCCGCGTGATCGGCATCTGCATAAGCTGTGAGTGACATATCAGTATCCTTCGAGTAACATAGGCCCATGTTAATGGTTTCGTTAAGGTATCGAAAGATCCGTTTCACCGCTTGTAAGTGCTTTTTGGTAGGCTTAGCCTGATACCGGGCACATAAGCAGACATCTTGGTTAAGGTTAAGTCTACTGGATGTAAGATACATTAAGGATCTAATCATGCCACGGTAAAGTGTAGCATCAACTGGTCTCCCCTGTAGATCATCATCCAGTTTCTTGTTTTCAATCATGGGTGTGTCGACAGAATCAGTAGAATGCAAACCATATTTTTTAACAATTTTAGAAGCATATTTAGATTGGTTTATAAAGATGCCTCTGGGACTTTGAGATATTTGTAATCCTAAAAAGAATGACATTTGCCCCATCATCGACATCTTAAACTTATTGGTCATCTAATTAGCAAACTCATTACATATGGCAGTATTAGTTGATGCAAATATTATATCGTCAACATAAATTTGTACCAGTAATATGTCATTTCCAGCATGTCGTTATTGTGAAGAGTGTTGGATCGACTGCAACCTTTGCGAGACATTGTTGGGTGTCATTACACATGCACTTGGGCTTGTTTAAGGGACCATTTATAGAGCTTTTTTGTGCTTGTATACATGCGAAGGGTTTGTCTTGATCATTAAATTCCTTCTGGTTGAGAAACGTTAGACCACTTCCTTTGTGCTCGCCATTCAAGAAAGCCGTTTGGCGTCCATTTGTAGATTGCAGTATTCTTCGTGGGGAGCAGCATTTGCTACGAAGATAAGAATGGCCTCTATTCTAGCATTAGGGGCAAATGATTCCTCGATTCGATTCCTTCTTCTTGTATGAATCCTTGAGCAACCTGAGCTAGCCTTATTCTTAGTACACCTCCATGTATTCATCTGTCTTACACCTTATCTTAATCCATTTCACTTGATTATGAAATACTTTATCTGGGACACCTGCACTACCAATTCCCAAACTTCAAGTCTTTCAAATTCATGAATTTCTTCTTGCATTGCATCGATCCATGATGGTTCGGTCATTGCTTGTTTGAAGTTTTTTAGTTCTATGGAAGTTAGGAAGGCATCAAAATAACACCCAACATTGGCATCAGTTCAAGTTGACTTCCTTGTTAGATACTGTGCGAGTAGGATCACCAATAATGTTTGACTTATAGGATGATCCTTAGTCCATCTACCAAGGTGTTCCAATGGAGTGTGGAGTTGTCTCACATTAGATGATGATCCTTGAGAAGTTGAGTCTTCCTGAGGAGATTCATTAAGTGGATCATCATGAAATGTTGGTGTTTTTGGTGATTCTTCAAAACCTTGAGAAATGATTGGAGAATGTTCATGTTCTTGTGATGAGGGAATACTTGTTGATGGAGCATCCTGGTCAATAGAAGTTTGACATAGGAGAATCAGCTAATACTTCAGCTCTTTGGAGCAGCAGCTTCTTAAACTGGAGAAACAGCAATTGTTGGAGGGTTAAAGTATTCATCGAACATTGGTTGAAACAACCAATCCCAATCATATCTTATTGGTGGCAAGCAAGGTTGTTGAGAAATTAGGATTTGAATCGTGTCCTGTTATTGATTTGTACGAGGAGGTCATATATTAAAGACCGGGTGGTCCTAAACTGGAATTGTTTAGACAAGCAATTGTTGTTAGCTCAGCGACATTGTTACAGCTGATTTAATTTTCAAAAAAATTACAAGCGGTCTTCTGTTGTAGATTCTGAACGCTTTCTTTGCAGGCGCGTAACCAACAAAAATCCCAATGTCTGCTTTTTGCATTCAATCAAATCTTTACCTAGATCCTTATTGTCATTGGTAGATAACAAAGTGAACCAAAGACATAAAGGAATGATAAGTCTGGTTTCTTATCTTGCATAAGCTCGTATGGAGTTGTGTTGTATCGGAGGCGTATCAAAGAACGGTTTTGGGTGTAACAAGCTGTATTGATAGCTTCGGCCCAGAGAAATAATGGAGAGGCTTTAGAAAATTTCAACATTGTATCGTTGGTTCAACAAAGAGTCTAATTTCGCCTTTCGACAACACCCGTTCTGCGGAGGAGGTGCAGAGCTACAAAAGTTTGATGCATGATGCCAACATTTTCATACATTGCGATAGTTCTGATGACAAATTCGGTTCCATTATCTGTTCGAACATTCCGGACAGTGGCATTCAAACGAACTTGTATGTTTTTAATACATTTGATGATGGCCGCAGGAGCTTCATCTTTTGTCTTCAAAAATCTGACCCAGGTAAATCTTGAGTAATCGTCGACTATCACTAAGATATACCTTTTCCCGTTAATACTAACCACACGCATCGGGCCACATAAATCCATATGCAAAAGATATAGTTTCTCTTGGTTAGTGTCTTCAGCTTTGGGTTGATGAGAGGATTTTTTGCTTTTCCCTAACTGCGACATGATGAACACAGATGATTCTTTCTGAAATTTAGTCTGGAAAAGTCCGCGTTGCAAAGACATCTTTAGCGAGCTTGTTCAAAGTACCGAAGTTGAGATGAGATAATCAACGGTGCCATAACCAGCTCTTAGTATTTGACGCTTTAGATAGAAGACAAATCAGAGATGATTTAAGCATGTCATCAGAAGAAAATTGTCTACATATTTGTGTCTCTGACCCTGATGAAAGTAGATCAAACACTTTAAATTGCGAATAAAGCAAGTGTTTTTCCGAAATGCACGTCAAGATCAGCATATCACAAAAATTGGCCAACAAAGAGGAACAAGGTTATGTTCAAGCTCCTTCAACGTAGTATACCCTAAGATAACAACGTCCTCCACGCTGATAGTCCACTTACTCCATAATCCTTGCAATCTGGTCGTTCCCGAATCTAACAGTACCCAAAAATTTACTGACAAAGTTCATGAGCTGAGAGTGATTCCCTGTCATGTGTTTTGAACATCCGGAGTCCAGATGCCAGAGTACAATCTGGACAACCTGCCATGACAAGAAAAGAAGATGATGGAATATCTGTTGCATTGGATCCCCAAGTTTTGATTGGGTTTCGAGTGGTTAGCATTCTTAGATTCTACAATCTTAGCTATTTTACTCGAACCTATGTTTTTAACATTTTTGGGTTTCCTGCTATAGACTTTAATCTTTGGTTTTTGTATTTCATACGAGTAGGAAGTGGTTTGCTTAGGAGGCACTATGTTAGTTGAGGTGAACCTAGTTAAAGGGCACGAATTACTAACTATAGTGAAGGTTCTGACGCGCGCGCGAGCGCGCTCCACTTAAATCATCTACTTTGTGAATTACATGACCCGTAGGTTTCCAAATATTTTGTTTTTTATGTTTCTTAGCAGATTTAGTACGGTTATTCCCATTTTGCACAAGATCAAGAATACATTTATCATGAACACCATCAAACATAGATTTATTACAAGTAGCACAGAGAATTTCAGAATTCGCATTTGACAGTGAATGCTTAACATCAACATCACAAATAGGTTTAACAACACGATTCGTCTGATTAACTTTCCTAAGTTGGGCTTCTAATTTATTCTTCTTGTTCCTACTTGGTGTTTACGAGATCCTGTCATTCTTTTTATTGCCTGAAGGCTTTGATTCGCAATTAGTAGAACAGTTCACTCCTGTAGAAGACAACACATGTATGTTAGAATCTGATGTATAAAAAGACTCTACCTATTTAATGTTGCTTGAGGAAGTGAGAGGTTCAGCAAACCTAACTTTCTTGACATTGTTCATGGGTGAGACATCAACCTTCTTAGTACTAGGTGTTACCCTAATAGGGCACGTATCTTGAACATATACAAGCAACTCCTGAATTCTTGTGGCATACTTACAAGCAAAGTCTAACTCTCTATCTAAAGGTTGTTTCACTTTAGCTTGTTTGACTAATTCCCGAAGAGTATTAGCTTGTTCTTGAGTGTGTCTAAGATAGTCTATATGAACATCCCTATTTTGCAATAACCTAGGAGGCAACGGTACTAAATCAAGCTTGAACATGCCTAGAGCAATAGTGGTGGCAGAAGGTGTGTGTACAACATTTTCAACAATTTCTTTCCCTTTTATTTTTCGTAAATTGTTTTTCAATGATGTTATCACAGAAACCTTGTCTTGAATTCGAGCTTTTAAATCCTCATTTTCCACAGATTTTAAGTTTAGTTTGTTAATTAAAGAGTCACATTGTTCTTTATGACGAACACGTATCTGTTTGATTGAGTCAAACTGATCTTTAAAAACATGTTTCACATGATTAATTTCATTACAAAGACGTTCGTTCTCAGAAAGCAATTTTGCCACACTATTTTCTAGTTCCTTATTTATGGGCTCAAGATCACATTTATCATGATTAACGTTCTCTTCCTTGGTATTCTCTCTCAAAGATTGAATAGTATCCTTCAACTTACAAATGGTCTTGTCTTTATCTTGTAGCCGAGCTTTCAAATCATTGATTTCAAAATATTCTTGAATTTCAACAGCATTTTGATTAATGCAAGATTCATCGTTTTGAAAAACTTCTTGTTGTAATTGCATTGATGCTTCGAGAGAAATACAATGTTTTTCAAGTTGTGAGTAATTTTTCAAAAGATCATTATATGCTTGTTTTGATTTGGAAAGCTCAGCATCAAGATTCAAACACTTTTCACATGATTCACACTCTTGCATTTCCATATTCACAGAATCATTATTCAAAGACATAGAATTCATCACAGTTAACAGTACATCTTGAGACATGATTTTTTGTAAGAGTCGATCATTTTCCAAAAGAATTTCTTTCTTAGCAATTTCCAAACATTGTTTATCAACTGAAGACTGTTGAACAACCACTTCCATTTGGTCAAAAACTGTTTGTACTTCCGTTATTTCATTTAGAAGATCTTTATCAAACACATTGAAGATGTCTTTTAAAGATTTTAGAAATGGAATAATTTCATTGTTAAAAACAGTTTTTGTATGCTCAAACCCCCATTCACCTTCTTTAAGAGCATTAGGTGTTGTCCTCTTCTTCACCACTGAGTCAAACTGGGTGAGGTGGAATTTAAGCTTTTTAAGGCTTGCATTCACAGACTCACATTAGGGTAGTTCATGGGAACACTCCTACTATGACATGTGATGAGTAAGGAGGTTCAATGGTTAGATTGAGTATATGAAACCAAAAGGCTTGTTCAGCCGATAATTCTTGTTGTGGAGGAAAATGTTTTTCAAAATCTTCTGTTAGTCTATTTAATTTTTTTTTTCATAACGATAGGTTTATTGAGAAATTTTCTTGCAATAACTTCAGGATTCCTTGCTTTTTCAGATTTTTGTATCGACTATTCTTCTTCCAAAATCAATGTTTCTTCATCATCAATCACAGGCATAGCAACATGTGCATTAGACATAACAACACCATCATACAAGGTTGGTTTTATCCGCTGAGCTTTCTTAAGATAAAACGGATTTTGATAACCTAGAGCTTGTTTATGTGTGTTATCATAAAACGCTCGTGGCTTAGTTAACATGGCACTGGTTTTGAGCTGTTGGCCTCTTTAAAATAATATTATCAGTTCCTTAATCTTCTTTTCCAAATCAATTTCATTTTCCATATATTTATTCTCTTTTTCTTTGGATTCATTTTTGAAAACTGCAAAAGTTTGCAATACAGATTCCTTTTCTTTGATTTGTTTAGAAAGATTTTGCTCAAGTGAGTCAACTTGTTCTTTGAGTGCAAGTTTCTCTCTAATCATATCATCCATTTGAGAATCAATCATTTTTTCACGACTGCTTAAATCAATATTAAGACGTTGTTCAAATTTTTTGACCCTTTCCTTATATCTCTCAAGCTCAACGGTTATTGTTTCATTATTCTGTTCCTTATTAGCCTTTTCCCAATTATTTACATGATTAATCATTTTGTAGCGGACATTTTGTTCATCACAGATAAAAATCATTGAATCTTTTGTGCCTGCAAAATTAGTATCTTGAAGTTGGCCGTTAGTGTTTCTGCAAATATTGAGAATATGGAATGATATTGCTATCACTAGATATCTCATTATCTGTAAAATCCATAACCGGTGATTGTTCAAAATCTTGCAATGCATGCATGTTGGGATTTAGATCTTCTACACTTAGTACTGCTGATAGTTGTAGTTAGTACTGCAAGTACATTGTTAGTACTGCCAGTTATAGTTAGTACTGCTAGTTGTATATTAGTACTGTTAGTATAGAATGTTAGTACTTCTTAAGTGATATGCATGAGATATATTAGGAATAGATATGCATGATCACTTAACGTGTTTTGTAAGCCCATTAGGGTTTCCTTGGTGTATAAAAGGAACCCTATGGTACTAGTTAGAGATACAAGTTTCACAAATATTAATAGTTGTATTAGTAAATTCCTAGCGGATTAATGTAATCAAAGTTCATGATTTTACTATTTGTTTCTTAGTAATATAAGTTTGTTTCACCTAGTTATATTGTTTATAGTCATTGTTTCTCTTGTAGTTAGTTTGGATCTATCCAGATTGGCTACCATCCTTAATAGGCTAGAAAGATCTATTCAGACTGGGATCTACAATGCACACTTTGATTATCTATATCATTCAGATAGGTTTCAGAATTAGGTACCTCTGAGATAATGTCAGAACCATAATTGGAAATGTTGGCCATAAGAACCGCTTGTGCAGTTGAGAGATCATCACAGTCAGAATTATAAGTATCGAGATCCTCAGTCTGGAAAGCAGCATTATGAGGAATGATTGTCTGAGCTTGACCTGCTGGAATTCCTGGATCTGCAAGAAATGCGAGTTGCTCCTCATCTAATATTTGTCCAGCTTCCTGAGCTTCTGCTAACATAGCTTTCTCCTTATACCACGCTGCATTCCTTGGTCGCTTAGGCTGAGTGCATTGCCTAGCCATATGTCCTTCACCTTGGCCTGTTTTGGTTAGCATTTAACAACTCTTGCCTGTCCACTTGTAGTATTTCCCCTTGAGCTAGTAGCATCGACCTTATACGTAGTACTAGAATAATTTTGCCCTTGTCTCCCCTGAACTTGTTGCACTGTAACCTTGTCGTCTTGAATAGTGGCTTGGTTTCTCGGATTAGAGGAGGTTCTAAGTTGATTATTAGTTGAAGGGAACCTTGAAGAAGCTACAGCTATTAGAAAAACCATTGCCTTATTGAGACAAGCAATAGGATCATCTCCTAGAGAGAATACAAGAACAGCAAGACCTGAGTCCATAATAGGTAACTCAGTCATATGTTGTGTGGAATTGAGGTAATTAATAAGTAATTTGTGGAACAAATGAGGTTTGATGATTCATTTAAGACTGATATGGATGTGATGGTGGAACGGATGAATGATTGAATTGAGGTTGTGATGGATAAGTAGATGAGTAATGTTGAGGGGGTTGAATTGATCCATAATGAGGAGACTGAGATGGTGAAAACTGTTGTTGATACTGAGGATTGTTGTATGAAGACTGATAAGTGTTGAAGTGAGGTGGTGTCATCTGCTGATTCACAACTAGTGCAAGTGGATCTTGATTGTGTTCACGCATAAGACGGACTTCATTTGCATGGAGTTCGTGTTGTTCAAGATATGCATGAAGCTGATCAAAGTTGGTAGTATGCAAATCTTTTACAAGCTTGACATCAGTCACAAACTTACTCTATTCTGGTGGAAGACTATTTAAGAACTTGGTATTAACTTGAAATTGTTCCATTTTCATTTTGTAGATGTTCATGTCATTAATCAGCTGAGTGAATCTCAAGTAATACTTATGAAGTGTTTCCACCTTGATGTGAGTAAACTTATCAAATGCATCATACAATTTACACTCTCTTTCCTGCTTAGTCAAAGAGGTTCCTTGCATTAGTAATTGAACTCTCTCCCATAAATCCTTAGAAACTCTATGATGATTAACAAGTGAATAGATATCAACTGGTAGACCTTGAAGAATGATATTGGTTGCTTTCATATCACATTCAGCTTGAATTTTCTCAGCAGCAGACAATTCAGCATATTTCTTTGTTCTGGTCACCCCATTCTCTTCAATAGTAGGACAAATGAGTGGACCATGTTCAACTGATTCAAGTGTCATTCTTCCGTGCTCTCTATTTTGCATGTATAATTCCATTTTACTTTTCCAAGAATCATACAGGTCCTTGTCCAACATAGGTGGACGATTGTCAGCACCGGAGAGTATCATGTACTCATCAAGAGTATTCTTTTGTCTAAGTGGAATAATTGAATCCATTTTTTGGATTTGATGCTATTAGATTACTTGTGGATCAAATAGTGGATTTGAAAGCATTTTGTTTTAAGGAGATGATCTTTAATTTATTGTAAGTCTTTGAAAACTACACGGGATTTTACAACTCTTGATAAATACCAGCGTGAAATTGAATATTTCACGGGATTTTACCAATCAAAAGAGATAAACCTGTATAATGTAACTTTTAGCCAAGTATTTGAATTTTAGAGTTTCAATGAATAAATTTTCCTATTGGAATTTGTTAAAGTCGCCTGCAAAGTGGATTTGATAAATCGCTTATAAAGGAAAAACTATTAAATGCCTTGGCTTAGGACACTTGCATAAACGCCTTGTAGACGGAAAGTTGTGTTAAATCGCCTTGTGAAGGAAATCTGTTAAATCACCTTGTGAAGGAAATCTGTTAAATCACCTTGTGAAGGAAATCTGTTAAATCGCCTTGCAAGAAAGGTTGGATATAAAATCGCACTTATACAAAGAGAGGTTGAAAAATCGCCTTGCCTAGAATTCTACTAAATTGGCCTCCAAGTGCCAAATTGCTAATTCGCCTTTCGAACTGCCCAAATTCTAAATCGCTTATCCAAATGCCAATTGCTAATTCGACTTCCGACTGTACAAATGTAATCGACTTCTACTAGACAAAACTTAAAATTTCAAACACAAAAAGACTCACTTTTTGATTCGTATTTTTTTCGTCCAAAATTCTTGTTACACGTAGTATTACAAAGCCTGATAGGTACCTTAAAAAGCAAACTTATGGTTTGTTAAAATCAAAAACAAAAAAAAAACAGATATGATCCAATCTAAATACAAATCGAGTGCACCCCAAAAATAATAACAAATGCATAAATAAACCTAGATACTAACTAGCATTGTACCCTATATCCAAAAAGATACTATATCATATTACCAAGTGTAAATGACCTTTATATGTTACACTAACCTTAACGAACACAAAAAAAAGGAAAAAAAAAGGTACGTTTTGATAAAAAAACGAAGACAAACAAACAAACACAAACAAAACCAATCACGCCAATGCTCAGAATACTCAATTGATAGAGTACTATAATCTATACACCAAGACCAATAAAAGAAATCTCGAGAAGAGAAAGTAAAGAATATGTGAGGATGGTTGTAAGTGTGATAAAAAGTAACAAAGAAATAAAGATTAGATTAGTGTGTACAAAAAGGAAACAAAACCAACACCCTCGTCCATGTGCGGAGAGGGTATAAAATACTAACAATTTAAAAGGGAACCATGGGCCTTATACTAAGTGCTTCTCTATGGGCCTTTAGCCTATTTTAGCTTTTCTATCCTTAGCCATTCGACTTACTACGAGCTACGACTAACTATATTGGAAGTGATCGATACTTTTCGTATTCCTAACACTTTTACAAACGGCTTTCCTAAGACCTTTCCAAACGCCTAGAAAAGGGTCCTATGACACTAAACAATGAGCTAATATCCTCTAGAACAACCAGAAAGCGCATTCATCAATTAAAGCTACCACGAAACACTTTAAACCTCTAACCCCATCTTCCAACAAATTTGCAAGTCCTTATTGGGTATGAACGGTCTCTTTCTTGATTATAATCCCTCATTCATAATACCAATAATATTCAAATCCTAGACATTATATTAATTGAAAGATTCAGGCTCGATGGTATTTTAGCTCTTTTTAAAGAAAATAAATCTTATCATACCTAAAAAATAAGGAATTTTTATAATACACAAGAAATTCTCATTTCTAAAAACAACTAACCTTAGCTCAAAGTCCAAGAAATGACGATTATTTTATCAAAAGAAATTCATGATATTTTCCTAACTCTTCTCTAGTTGTAGTAAAGATATTACTAAGTCATCACACATCCTCTACTTCTATCTTCTTTCTTTTCAACCTCCATAAACTCTTTCTCATTACTTATTCTAACACACCTCCTTAAAACAACATCATAAAACATCATAAATTTGGGCTCTCCTTCTAAGCAAGAAGGTTCACAAGTGAGAGATTTGACAAATGGATTCGCGTTCTCTATAGTGAAGAATGGACTAATAAAATAAAAATTACAAAACAAATAAACAAAGAAAAGATAGACTACAAGAAAGCTAACCAAACATTAATTGAAAAAACTGTACCTTGATAGAATCTCGTGAGTAGACCTAAGCTAAATAAAATCTGAAACCTAGACTATTCCCCGAGAGCGGCGCAAAAAACTTGATGCGGCTGGTTGCACCACAAAAGTCAACCCTCATGAAAAGGTCCAAATATACCAAACCATTTGTAGTAAGAATAGGGCAAGACCTCGGGGGGTTATTATCGTTCTCGCCCTAAGATCAGGGAATAATTGAGGTAGTACGAATTGTACGTTACACTAGTGGTCAAAATGTTGAGGTAAGAGTATTTATAAATTTTTATTATGAAATCAAGAGAGTTAAATTCTATATTTTAGAAAGTGTAGGTTTTAAACTAAACTACTAACTACTAACTCCTCCTAAATGCAAGAAAATGTAAATGTTGGTGGGTAAACTCTAAATAGGTAAACAAACGAGTCTACTGGTAATAATGCCGATACTCCCAACATGCTCTCTCTAATCAATTCCCGTCAACCCCTCGTTAGTGTAATGTGTAAGTATCGCTCTAATTCCAGCAGCGAGTTGGTCCAGGCTCGCATTCCTATGTGACCAACCTATCGGGTGTTACCTTTTAAACAACGCTCTCACCCTAATAGTTAATCATGCGTAATAAATACTTAAAAAGGAATCTATCTAATACTTAACTAGTTATGAAGAACTAGTTGTAGGTTTCATCTAACCTAATCACATTTCCCTAGACGTCTATGCTAACGTAATACTAACAAGAAGAAATAAATCAAGGATTACAAACTAGGTTTCATGCAATCATAAGTAAACACTAATTCATTTGGCCTAGCATGTTAATATAAAGCGAAGAACAAATTATCAAACAACACATAGGCATATTGAATGATTAAGTGGATAAAGAGACTTCACTTCAATTAAACATGAGAGGCTAGAAAACTTAAAGTCGACCAATAAACAGCTGCACTACAAAAGGACTCCAAATTTCCACATGACAATACAATAAAAAAAATAAGGGTAGATATATTATAGACGTGGGCTCTACCGGCAATCACTATGTTTTGTTGAAAGTCCGTCACACCTGTCGAATCTTCTAAGGGTTTCTTCATGTCAGCTATTGTGATGCCGTCGCTACAATTGGTGACGCCGTCGCCATGTAATCCTAATGACGCAATAATATTTTTGTGACGCTGGTTGAAACCTAATTGTAGCTTATTATAGAATCGATTTGCCCATCTAGGAGGTACAAGATCATGATACCTTTGTAGATCATATGGATGAGTATCATGAAGTACACGAGATGCAAAGCTATGTACAACACTGTTGATCCACGATCTAGCTCATCTAGGATATCATAATCATGATCCAGCGGAATAACAAATAATACAATCATAATTAAGAACAAGGTGTTACTACTAAACATTAAGCCTTTCATTGTATTTGATCAGGATACAAAGGCTTACTATACTACTAAGCTACTAATAAGCTAGCTACTAAAGCTAGGCGTCTTACAAAGACTTGACGCCTAGAGTACACACACACACCTTTAGGTTTACATTGTGAATTGAATGAATGATAAACCTAGACGCCTACCTCTCTTTATATACTAGAGAGGCTAGGGTTTACAAGACTTCCTGTAGAAGATAAGTATAAAATATTTAGTCTTGTAGGTCCTTCATCTTTTATATCTTTTGTCATATCAACTCAAAGTATAATTCCCAACAATCTTCCCCTAGTTGATAATGACAAAACTCATAAGCACAAGCTTCCCCTGAAGCTAATAAAGATGAAGACTTCCCCTTAATCCATGCACTCTTCCCCTTTTTGTCATATCAAATAGGGGTCTTCTGAAAATGAGCAACTTCCCCTCAAATAGTGCATGTAGTGAATCTTGAACTCAGTAGGCTCCAAGTAGTGATCAATGATGAAGAAAAACGAATAATACGAATTTGTTGAAGAAGTTGAATTTCCCAAACTTGTGTCTTATATCCTGTTTATCCACATGACGTCGAGTCTCATACCTGCTATGTATAAGTAGACCTATGTCTCTTGACAAAATCCTCATTCCTCTATTAAATGAGACACTGAGCACAATAACGTAACTCCTTAAAGTGATAGCAAATGTACGTAGTAAGCATCATAAGGTAGATCGTACACCTTTGCTAGATTCATCAAGTCTTCGTCACCGCCTTATAATCACGAACAAGTTATCTTAAAGGTGACCACTCCTTTAAGATATGATAAGAACACAAAACCTGTGAAAATCAACTACAACATCAAATAAGTAATAATCAAATGTCTTCTTCAAATAATCTCCAAAACGAGCCATAAACATCATCATCGTTCAAGATCCAAACGCGTCCAAAACCCAAAATGTGTGTGTCATCCGATATCTGATAAAGCTAGCGGTACTAACTAGCTATATCGAACAAACAAAACGGTACTATCCAAACGGTACAAACTCAAAAACTATCATTTTAGTGACCAACTTTCTGTCCCAAAATTGTCACCAAAAATGTTACTATACCGTCACTAGTTTGTTACAAAACTGTCACCAAAGCTATGCTCCTTCCTCCCATTATAATTAGTGACACATAATTTGTCACCAATCTGTTTCTGTTTCAGTCACTAACTAGTCCCTTGTCGAATAGATCTCTGTAGCCTATTAAGGATGATAGCCAAGATGTATAAATACAGTTGACTATGTAGAAACACTGATTATGAGACTTAGGAAGAATAGGGTCAAAATTGAAGACAATGAGAGGACAGGAATATTTTGTGTTTCTCCTGATGGCGATCCCTTATATTGGTGGCGGTCCCATATATATTAGGAAGCCGCCTAACATTTAAAGGGACCATTTTCTAGAGATTCACAAAATTTTTCAGAAGTTCAATCCTTTTTTAGAGTGGTTAGTAAGAATTAGAAGAGCGATTATGGCATTTCATCACTCAGAATCACATAATATATCTAAAGGAGAAAGAGAAATAATGTAGTTTTAGTAGCCAGGATTAAGCATATAAATGACTTTAAAGGATTTAGTAAATGTCCGCAAATTAGCAAGCATAAATAATAATTAACACATATACACATGCTTAATTATCCAGAATAAGGTTAAGATAATATTACATAGTAATAATAATAGTACGTATCCCTAGCAATAATTCTAGAGGAATATTTCAACCATCATTTGAGTCAACACTTGAAATTTCTTCAGATGATATGTAGTTAATTGATTTGAGATGAGTAGGATGAACCCAAGGTTTCATGGATGGCCAGTATGATTGTATTTCTATTTCGTAGATTGAGGATTGATTTTGCTGATAGTTCATATAAGACAATTCAAGAATCATTCCATATGGCATTGGAGAATTCAGTTGATTTTTAATCTTTTCAATTCGTTTGGTTAGAAAGTAGGCAAAGTTGAAAGGAGTACTTGTTAAGATGCAATACATCATGTGACATGATGATGCAGGAAGAAATGGTGAGTCATTTTGAGTGCCAAAGGCAAAGTTGAAAGGATTATGTTTGGAAAAATTGTTTGTCTGGTTTTTTGAGGCATTGTTAACTAAAATGAGACAAACACAGTCATATTTTAATGTCTTATGCTTGTATTGAAGTTTTTAGTTCGTGCCTAGTATGTGTCTATATGCAATAAATGTGGAGTAACGATTAACTCGACCTAAATATAACATCCTAAGAGTTAACCCAAATGCTCTTTAGTTTGATTTTGCTTAACCAAACAAGTAGAAAAATACATTTGAATTATGTATCTCGAAATTTGTTCATGAGATCATTATGCATGGTTATGAAAACATTTTGTATTGGAGATAAACAATGCATAACAACAAATTTTATTATTTACGAATGTTAGTGATTATTGAAAATAAAATTAAGGGTTTCGGTTTAAATAATTTTGTTGTTTTAATCTTACTAAGAATGAAAATCCTATGTCTACGGGAAGCAATTTGTTGTACATTGTAAAATCCTAGTAGTACTTAATTGTACAAAAATGAAAGAAAAATCAAAAAATCCCATTTTAATTTTTGTGTTCATCAAGAACCCTAGACTCACATTGAAAAAATAGATGAAATGACTTCCAATTAAAGAATCTTTTGTGAGTTGGGATTGAAATTAGTGTTGATTGATCTCAAATGGATGTTTTAATGTTGGATTTGAGTTTGGCGGGTTTGAGCGTGTTCATCAATTGCAGCAGATAAAGAGTGTTTGTTTTGTGTTTTGAAAATTTTTGTTTAAGTGTCCAATAAAGGTCTTCTGATGGCGGTCTCAAATAACACCCTGTCGGTCCCAAATGTATTGGGGCCGCCTATATGGGGGGCGCCTTCCAGCAAAGGGTTATGATTTGAGTTTTGTGACAGAAAATTAACCAAAGAACATTGACATTATAATTTGCATTTCGCGAATTTAAAAAGCTTTACATAACTTTGGATTAAGTATTCAAGTTATCACGACACTGTGTGGAACACGAACTATAATCGAAACTAGAAGAAATAGAAGCTAACACATAAGGTTTATGGAATGTGTTCCATCATTCCTAAACCAAGACGTAGATAGTTAAATGATTCACGTTTAAGGGGTTTAGTAAGGATGTCGGCGATGTTGTCGACGGACGATACTTTTTCGATTAAGATATGTCCTTTCTGGACATTATCACAAAGAAAGTGGTCACGTATTTTCCGGAAGTGTTTGTACAAAATTGCATCGGGTTTTTTGCTAAGGTCAAACGTGCCTTTGTTGTCGCACATCATGGGGAACGTCGTCGTTAGTCGATGAAGCTTGTTTTCATCCATATTGCTTGTGTGACATGCCTTTTTGGCGCATAAGTATTCGCTTCGTAGTGGATATAGCAAGAGAGCGAATTATTTCTTCGGAACCAAGATGTCAAAACATATCCCATGAACGTACATATACCGCTATGCTCTTTCGTCCACATAATCTCTGCCTGCTTAGAGTCGGCAAATAATTACTACGTTTTATCTATCATGTCCTCTTAGGATACCATAATCCTAAGTGCGTAGTGCCTTTAATGTATCGGAAGATACGTTTAACCGCTTCAAGGTGAGAGGTTTTGGGAGCCTCTTGAAAGCGGGCACAAAGGCAGACACTAAACATGATATCGGGCCTACTTGTCGTTAGGATAAAAACTACTTAACATATCCTCGATACTTGGTACTATCTACCGACTCACACTCTTCATCTTTCGTGAGTTTAGTATCGGAGGACATGGGGTTTTCATTGGTTTAGAATCTTCTAGACCAAATTTCTTAAGCATTTCTTTAATATACTTAGATTGATTAAAGAATATACTGTCTTTCATTTGTTTAATTTGTAATCCAAGAAAGAAGTTAAGTTCACCAACAGCTCCCTATAATTCACGAACTCAATCAATGCAGAATTTTGCAAATTCCATCACACATAGATCGTTTACAATGATGAGATTAGAACTGTTTTCTTCTAGTAAAAAGAAGTGTTATCTACCATATTCCCATTTTTAATATTTCAGTTTATAAAGGAAAACTTTTAAACTATCATACCAAGCTTTGGAGCTTGTTTAAGGACCATATAAAACGTTCTTTAATAATATCAACTGGATCCGTTTCAAAATACAATGAATCCGGAGGTTGTGAGACGTATACCTCTCATAGATAAAACCGATTTAGAATGCACTTTTTTACATCCCCTTGGAATAATATAAAAAGCTAAGGCCAAGCATAGCAAATAATATACTAAATAGATTCAAAAGGTTCTAGCAACCGGAAGCATAATTTTCATCCATAATCGATGCCCTCCCCCCCCCCCCCCCCCCCCCCCCCCCCCCCCCCCTCTTTTTGGTTTAGCCTTGAGCAACTAACCTTGCCTTATTTCGAGAAAACAATACCGTTCTGGTCTAACTTATTTCCTAAACACCCACTTAGTCTTATAATATTCATATTCTTAGGTGTTTGGAACTAATAACATGAAGAATCAAAAGACTACAAGCTGTAAGAGCTTAAGTCTAGTGTTTTCAAGGGTGACCTCCCTTAGGGGGAGATTGTTAAATATTATAAAAAGACTCTGTCACCCCGTATATTTATTGTTTATAATAGTTCGTAGTTTTATAGTTAATCGTTTAACTTTCGGTATTAAGCTGGGTACTAATACCCGGTATATTGTAAGTGCTATAAAAGCCTCTTCTAACTTTGGAAGAGGCAAGCTAGTCAATATCATTTTCCTTTTAACACATACACTTTCTCTCTCAAGAATATCTCTCTCTATGTGTTTCTCTCTCTAGAAACTAGCTAACCACAAGAATCATCACCATGATATGATATATATGATCCTACAGTGATTATTCGATTTTCATGGTGTGTTTATTAAGGATGATGTAGGCTTTACTATTTTGGGAGTAACCTAAAAAGCCACCTTCGTATGACTTTGGGTCAAACTTAGTAAGGTAGTCTTTGGTGTTTAAAATGAAGCACTTGCTTCCAAACACCCTAAAGTAATCAAGAGTAGGTTTCCTACCTTTCAAGAGTTCATAATGTGTTTTACCTAAGATGCCTCTAATTAGGATTCGGTTGAGGATGTATGTTGAGGTATCTACGGCGTTACACCAAAACTTTTGTGGTAACGATTGTTCATTCAACATGGTTCAGCTCATTTCTTGTAGTGTCTTATTTTTCCTTTCTACCATGCCATTTGATTGTGGAGTGCGTGGAGCCGAGAAGTTATGTGTAATACCGTTGGCATTACAAAACTCTCCAAATTGCACTTCATTATCAAATTCTCTACCATGGTCGGTCCTAATTGACACTATGAACATCCTAATTGGTTTTGTATTTTCTTACTAAAGATTTCAAATTGCTCGAAAGCCTTAGTCTTATATTTAATAAATCTTGTCCAAGTATACCTAGAGTAGTCATCTACTATGACTAAGGTGTAGAGGTTTCCTCTGTAACTTCATATGGCGGATGGACCAAATAGATCCATATGGAGCATCTATAAGCATCTAGTCGTTGAGACTATATTCTTAGCTTTGTGACTAGCGTGAGCTTGTTTTCCAATTTTGTAAGCATCACTGAAGTGTTGATCAAACTTAAGCTTAGGTAAGTTTCTAACTAATTCCTTAGATGCTAACGATTGAATGAGACGCATATTAGCGTGACCTAATCTCCTATGCCACAATGTGGAGTTTTCATCAATCGTTGCAAGACAAATTTTATCTTTTGGCTTATTTCCTAATTTCATCACGTATAAGCCTTTCTTCCTAATACCTCTACCTATGACCTTACCATCCTTAGTGATTTCACTATCATGTTCAGAAAAAGTTACTCTACACTTATTATCACATATTTGTCCTACACTTAGCAAGTTAAATCTTAAGTTATCTACATGTTCTACATTATCTATATTGAGAGAGTCATTAGAAATCGTACCTTTGCCAATGATGTTACCGCGAAGATTACTACCAAAAATGACATTACCTCCGTTGTATGCCTTGTAGGTTGAGAAGAGCTTTCGGTTACCCGTCATGTGTTTAGAGCATCCGCTATCCTTTATCCACTCATCGGGTTCCAAGTCGACTTCAAGGCATATCTATTTATATAAGACAATAACTCAAACATTTGGTCCCCAATATCTCATGGGTCTAAAGTTGTTAGTGCAAAACATCCCTTACTGTTGATGCAATTTATTATGATGTGTAAATGGAGGACACATTTCCCATGGCATGTAACTTTGTCGTGGGAAATTATTCCAAGTTACGGGAAAGCCATAAGGTTGGTTTTGTCGATCCACGTTCCTTTTTTGTTATGATGTTTTAGAACGAGGATAATTATTATTGACTCTTCTAGGAGGTGGAGTTTTTTGATCTAAAATTTGGTTTTGAAAATCCAACTCCGGGTTTTAGTGATGGCTTGTAAAAGTGTTTGACTTCATTATAACTAGCTATTGGAACTTAATGTTGTTTACCATTATGTCTTTTGGTCTAGGACCCAAAATAGATTTTTAAAAAGACATACTTTTCTCAGACCTAGGCGTACCAACTGGTGGCGGTCCCATAATTGCTTTAGGGGACGCTTGGACATTTTGGGGGCCGCCCATATTTGTGGGACCTCCATCAGAGGATGCCTTTTTTTGAGCTTTCACAAATTTTATTTCCTTAGTTCCACTAGATGATGCTTCAAATGAATTAAATCCTAAACCTAATTTATCACCGGAGGGTTTTTGATTACTTAACATTTCATTTAAGAATTGTGTGCTCTTTTCAAACTTGGTTAGTTTAAGAGCTTCCTCTTTAAGTTTTTCATTCTCAATTTTAAGTGATTGGCATTTTGTGCATTCAAGATCAACTCCTTTGTTTTTCTCGAGTGTGGACAATTTATCTTTTAATTCTCTAAGTTCGTTTTCTAGGCTATTTCTAGTGGCTTTAAATCTTTTGCTTTTAGTGATTATCTTTAAACTCATTTTGCATAGTTTATCATATTCATTATCTAAAACTAAATCATCTATTGATGAGTTTTCATCACTAAAATAAGATGAATCGGAACATACCTCATTTGGCGCTTGAGCTACTAGACATGCTTCGTCTTTGATCTTTTCATCATCTTCTTCACCGCTATCGCTCCAAGAACCTCCAACGAATGCTCTTTGGTTCTTGTCTCTCGGTGGCTTTGGACATTCTCCAATAAGATGATTTGGATCTCCGCATCTAAAACACTTCCTTTCACCCTTGCCGTTTTTGTCGTCTCGGCTTCTTTGAAAAGTCTTTTTGTCGTTCCTTGGTTGTCTAACAAATCTTCCTCTTCTTTTGAAGAACTTCTTGAAGTCTCTTACCGCCATGGCGTACTCTTCGTCTTCACTTCCGGAAGTCGAACACTCCTCATCACTAGATTCCTTCTTAGCCTTTAAAGCTAGAGATCTCCTTTCTCCTTTAGCTTTGACTATTTCAGAATCTTTCTTGATGATCATCTCATGGACTTTGAGGTTTCCAATGAGCTCATCAAGAGATAGTGATGTTAAGTCTTTCGACTCTTCAATCGCCGTGACCTTTGCTCTCGCAATTAGGAGGTATAAAGCCCTAAGAAACTTCCTAACATAATTCTTGCTAGAATAACCTTCATCAAGAGCTTTTAGACTAGTAATAATAGTATTAAATCTAGCAAAAGCACTATCTATAGATTCGTCTTCGGAAATGACGAATTGTTCATATTGTTGAACCAAAAGGTCGATCTTATTATCTTTGACTTGATTATTACCTTGGTGGGTGATTAACAAAGTTTTCCAAATATCTTTTGCCGTATTACACATGAAAATTCTTTCATATTCTTTTCTTGGCAAAGCATTGTAAATAACCATTTTGGCTTCATTATTTTTCGCAAGCCTTCTTTTAAGATCATCGGTTTGTTTATCAAAAGGGACAACCTCATCAAGTTTGGTTTCCGGATTTTGAATAATGGGTTGAAAATCACCGTTGGTAATAACATGCCAAAGATCTAGATCTTTTGATTTAACATATGTCTCGAATCTATTTTTCCAATAAATAAAACTATCACTTTCAAAAAGTGGTGGTCTTTGCATGGATTGCCCTTCTAGATATTTGTCGAAATCCATAGATCGATCCAAGCTTTAAAATACAATATATTTTAAAAATCTTGAGTGACCTTGGCTTCTGATACCAATTGTGGAAACTAGAAGGGGGGTTGAATAGTTTACAAGTTCGTTTTACGTTTTAAAAGTTTGCTTTCAAAATACTTAGATTCGAGTTGTATGTTTACAATCAATGGGGGGGGGGGGGGGGGGGGGGGGGGGGGGGGGGGGGGGGGGGGGGGGGGGGGGGGGGGGGGGGGACAACATATTGAAACCAACAATATAACAATCTAAACTAAAACTAAATAACAATAACAATAATATAAAGAGATAAGGAAAAGAACAATCAAACCAAGACGCCAAGATTTTATAGTGGTTCGGCTACGAAGCACCTCTTCGCCCTACTCCACTCCCCGAGTATCCTACTCGAGATTTCACTATGTCAACAAGCTCCCTTTAGGCGGAGAAAACCGTTTACACGTCGCTTACGTTGTTTTCTGACACTAAGCTAAATGTCGAGTCCTAATCTTAGCTAGAACCAATCTACCACTTCACAATCAATACACAATCACAAGATCTACACTATCGGATTTACACACAATCTGAATCACACAAATACACAAGATAATTACAATAGAGATTTGGTACTTAGAAGAAGAGAGGAGAGATCACTAAATAACACTTCGTTTCTTGGCGAATACGAATGTTCTTCTCTTGCACTTGATAGAAGAATGAGAGAGATGAGATGAGATTAGATCACTTGAAACAAGATCAAAGAGTGTTAGTGATCAAGAGATTTAGAGAGAGAAAGAAGGTTTTTAGAGAGAGAAAGTTATCTGAAAAATTCGTGCAAAGAGGAATGTTTTTCTGCCAGCAATAGTGCAGTATTTATAGACAGGAATTCCAACGGTCATCTAGGGGCGGTCCCGGCGGTCCCAGATATATCTGGGGGCCGCCTAGTAGACTACGCTCATGTTTTTGTCTTTTTGTGGGAAAGGTTGTATCTGGTATGGAAGCTTCCATTTTGGGGGGAAAACCAGATTCAAATTTTATTATTTAAATAAACCATTTTCTTTTATAAAAATATTTATGTATTTTTATTTTGTAAAAATACTTTTGTGTAAATGTAATGGTTAAGAAAAAATATTTTCTTGATCACTAATCATGCTTAATGATTTGTTTGTTCATACCTTAAGTGATTAATCTTAGAAATGGAATTTTACGATTAATAATTTGTAAACATTTATTTTTATCGTAAACGTTTTTACATTTTGTTATTATCAAAACATTGAGAGGTCGAAAAATATAAATAACGTTTTTAGACATTATTTGTATTAACAGTAGAATTCAGATGTAAAATGTTATATTCATACTTTTTATGTAATAGAAGAAATACATGTTCTTTGGTTTGCAATTACTTAGAAAAGCATGGTTTGTTTATTTGTGCATAAATTTTATCACATGAGTTTTTTATAAGCCGTTAGTTATCCTTTTCTAATGGTGGCTCCAAAGGAATCATCTAAACGAACGAAAATGAGACGCATGAAAACTTATTAAATAAAAGAATCAATTGTAACATCTTATAAGTTATTACCAAATCAAAATAAAAGTGGTGTTTGTATTTATGATCACTCATGTAGATTTAGTTTAATAAAGCTCAAAATCAATATCTATAAGCGTAGATGACTAGACGATGGTTTTTCTAACACTCAAACTCATTAACTATGGTTATTAAAACAATTAAACTAACGAATTTTTTTAACATCCTATCGATAGTCAAATTGACCCATACCTAAATTCCCGAACTAGAGAAACCAAAATCAAATAAGACCGTGCTCAGGAATGTAACTTATGACCCGGACCAGACTTTGAAACAAACCGCATTAAGCAAAACCCAAACACCCACATTATGCCCTAACACTTACGCACACCCTATGAGCAGCGCACATGTATGAAATTATACGATGCTTCACATAAGTAAATTTTCAATTTTTCCTAAAAAATAAGCCCGGTCTAACGCACGGGTATGAACGCCTCATTTATAACAAGAAAGAGACTGAAAAAACATATTAAAGCATTTTGCTTCTTTAAGATATTGAAAATCTAAATCTCAAAGGACACGAACAAATAAACATAAAAGTAAAGGGTCGTATTTAGGCAATCTATAAAGGCAACAACATCAATAAGCTAAGACTAAACATTACACCAAAAAATGCACCAATAAACAAAGCCATTTTTTGTTTGAATACCAACTTTAGCGACATGTTAGAAAGAAAATAAATTTAAGTTTAAAAAACATAACAACAAAAATTAAAATACAGATTACCAGAATTCATTGATAGAATCAAAAAGCCAACAAAATGCAATAGGGATTACCTGTATTTAGATGCCTTTTAATATACCTAAACTTCGCACCGAAGGCACCTGCCGACTGATGCGGGTTTTGCAAACTCACAAAAGTTTTACAATCCTCCTAGGCAGTGAACCTAACCATTGTAGTGTAGTATAGGTAAGTCCGATGGAATTTATTGTTCTCTAGGGAAATAGTGAGGTAGGTTCGAAATGTATGTCACTTAAGTCTAAGCAAGTAAACAATCGGGTTTAAGAGGGGTTTTGATTAATCTAATAACTACTCCTAATTAATAAAAAGACAATTAACTACTACGACTTAAACTATGATAATAAAGGTGTATTTACTTATGTTAATACAAATAATGTCTAAAAACGTTATTTATATTTTTCGACTTCTCGATGTTTTGAAGATAACAAAATATAAAAACGTTTACGATAAAAATAAACGTTTACAAATTATTAATCGATAATTTCCATTTCTAATGTAAATCACTTAAGGTATGTATAAACAAATCATTAAACATGATTAGTGATCAAGAAAATAATTTTTCTTAACCATCAAATTTTCACAAAAGTATTTTTACAAAAATAAATATATACAAAATACTTTTTAAATAAAAGAAATGTTTTATTTAAATATAAAAATTCAAATATGGTTTTCCCCCAAAATGGAACCTTCTACACCCGATTTAACCTTCCCCACTAAAAGACAAAAAAGGAGTGTCAGTCTAATGGTGGCCCCCTGATAGGTTAGGCGGCCCCTAGATATATCTGGGACCGCCGGGACCGCCACCAGTGACCGTTGGGATTTCCTGCCTATAAATACTGCACTATTCCCACCTGAAAATAGACCTCTTTGCACGAATTTTTTCAGTCTTCTTTCTCTTTCTAAAAACCTTCTTTCTATCACTAAATCTCTTGATCACTAACATTGTTTGATCTTGTTTTAAGTAATACGATCTCTTCTTTCTCATCTCTCCTCTCCTATCTATCAAGTGCAAGAGAAGAACATTCGTATGTCGCTCAAAAGAAAACAATTTGTTGTAAGTCTAGGTGATTAGTCTTTCTTCTTCCTTCTCAAAGAACCAAAATCACTATTTGATTTATCTTTGTGATTGTATAACATCAAGGTAGTGTATCAATCACGATAGTGTAGATCTTGTGATAGGGTAATTACTTGTGAGTGGTAGATTGGTTCTGCTAAGATTTAGGACTCTTCCGATCATTGATGAGGTGTCATTTTATACACTTTTTTGGGGTCGTTTAACCCTCTAAATCATGCATTTATGCCCAAATAGGTACTTTAATCATTCCTTTTCATTTATTTAGGCATTTGTCAAAAGGCATTTGGGGAAATACAACAGACTTTGGGCTCATTTAGAAAAGAACCGGACAATACTAGGGACCAACACCACGCACACATTTTGTGCTACACATAGAGCTTGGAGATGGCGATCACAAGTTCAATAGACAATGCCGTCACAATCAAACAGAATCAACCCTACCTAGTGACGGCTGTTTACAGCACACAAACCTTTAATGGGACGGCGTCTCAAATCCCTCACACACGACTGTTTAGCTCGCAACTGCAAAACTAGAAGATTTCTACTCATGATGGCACACGATTAAAAACGTGACCGTCATGTGGCGAGCCAAAGATATACATATAAATAACAAAAAACCGAAAACCCAAAACCCACTCGCAAACGCCCCCTCTAAATTTAGTGTTTTTAAAGTGAGTAAACTTTAGGAGTAAAAAAGGGGGGTGGGGGGATGACGAACCCTAGTTACAACATTTGGCCAGCATATTAGGGACCAAATTTTGACCCCCGTTCAAAACCCAATTAAACTCCTACAATGTTTCAATTCATGTTTTAATCAAGTAAGACTATCTTAAGTAATCATTCAATATTTCAAGTTGATTGATTCTTTAATGTTCTCTTATCTTTCTATGCACATTCTTCTCTTTTAGTTCTTTTGTTTCTTCTTTTAATCTTCTCTTCTTTACTTTTTCTACTTTTACTATTACTCTGTGTGCTTTATGAATCATTAACATGCTTTGCTAAACCCCTTATTGGTATTCATTAATGATTTATGAAACCTATATTGTAGGATCTACTAGTGATGCCTAATATGCTTATGCTGAGTGGATTGCTGCTATTTCTTGTAATAAATATGCATGTTAAGCTTTAGAAAACCAGCTTTTTTCTGTATCGCTGTTAATATGTCTAGGGAAACATGATTGTGTAGAACGGATACCATCGGTAACAGTATTCATACTACCTTACCCTTAATATGGTTGATCCACTTTTAATATATTTCAAATGCATTTAATATACTCTTGGGGGCCGGGTAATAGTCTTCATACTACCTTACTTTGTGTTTTGCCTCAACGGAATATTAAATAGACGGTTCGTGTAATCTGTTCATGACTTAGGAAATAATTACATAAATCATCACAAGTGTGACAAAACAACAACACTATGAGAAGCAATCTAGGGAGTAATACATGATACAAAGTAAGAGAGAATACCATCTCTTTATTATATTGTTAGGCGATTCTCTGCGTAACGTTCAGTAACTTCTTACATATTTACTATATTATTAACATATCTGCTACCCTCCAACCAATACCTTTCTTCAAACTATTTATTATTCTATACTTCTTCTTATTAAATAATCAAAATACAAAAATACTTCTAGTTCTCTCAAACCCGTTTTGACATTCTGTTAGACCGGATCAATGCCGTGAGCCATGGGGGAGGCGTGGGGGAGGAGCTAGTGAGTGAGGACGAGAACGGAAGGTGTGTGTTGCCGGTAAGCAGTATAAGACACTGGCCTGGAGGACTGCTTGATACAGGCCTGAGGATGACGGAGGTGGTACGAGGGGCGGAGGGGGCGTGGGGGAGGGCATATTGGGCTTGGCTTTCGCGAGGGGGTGAGAAGGTTCCGTGGAGAGAAGGGGTGGTGGGAGCAGCTGGGGCCGGAGGGAGAGGTGGGGATGAAGAGTGGTTGGGATTGCACTGCCGGCGAAAGGGAGTATTGGAGACGGGATGGTGAAGGCGGATGGCGGGCTGGCCGAGATTTATAGCGTTTGGCGCGATTGGACAGCAAAGAGGGGGAGTTGGGGAGTGATAAGGTAGCGTGTGAGCAAATTGTAGTCGGCGGCGGAGTTGGTGCGTGGTAGTAGGAGCGGGGTCGGTGGGATTGGGACAGGGGGCAGCGTTGGAAATTGATGGCTGGAAGGTCTGCTGGTGGTTGTTGAGGTAGGGGCGTGAGGGTTGGCTGGCGGCGTGGAATTTAGAGGCAAGCCCGGAGAACGGGGAAGGCGAGAAAAAAGGAGTGCAGATTGGTGGCGCTGTGAGGGGGGGGCGCGGTGCGCTTTGCAAAAAACAAAAAAAGAAGAAATGTAATTCGTTCATGACTTAGAAAATAATTACATAGATCATCACAAGTGTGACAAAGCAACAACACTAGGAGAAGTAATCCAGAGAGTAATACATGATTAAATACAGAAAATCTTTTATTATATTGTTATCACCAGTAGCTTAGTTTATATTTAGTTTAATAGCTAAAACCAACTAAACCTCTTAAAATATATGATTGACCTGCTTTCCTATATAAAAATAAAAAAGAATCTTTTCTCAACCCTTAGAATTCTACTAGACTGTGATAAAGCCTTCCCAACCCATTCCCCTAGAAAACGATAACAAACCCCGGGTATTACCTATACTACACTACAACGGTTAGGTACACTGCCTAGGGGGTTGTAAAACTTCTTGTAGAAGTCCCTTACGACAACCGCAACAAGTTTTTGGCGCCACTGTGTGGGGGAATAGTTAGGTTTTGATCATAGTTTAGCTTAGTTCTACTTGCTTGAATCCTTTCAAGTAAGATTTATTTTCCGCATACTAGCTTTCTCGTAGTCTATCTTTTCTTTGTGTTATCTTTTTCGTAACTCATTCTCGTCAACCACTATGGGGGAGGATAATCATATCCGTACTCTAGGAGACCACTCCAAACCTAGCCACGAGGGCTACAGGAATACCATTATGCTCCCCGTAGGGAACAACGTGGTACCTCTTCGATCCGACACCATCCGGTTTGTGCAAAATGGATGCTCATTCCACGGACTTCAGTCCGAGGATCCAAACCAAGACCTCAAGGATTTCCTAAAACTAGTGGACTTACTTGACCTTGATGGTGACAATAGGG
>BQNB010047977.1:0-42811 GCA_026074375.1 Tanacetum coccineum
TGCAAGTTTAGTCCCTGTGGTTTATGGAAAGGGAAATGGGCTAGGGTTTTGGGCTTATGAATTCGGGTGAGGCCCAATTAGGCTTAGGGACCATTTATGAATTTTTCTGAAAGTTGAGGGGCTTAAATGGAATATTTTGGGTCTTGTTGACTTTTGTTGACCATGATTTGACTGGAGTTGACTGTAGGTTTTGACTTTTTCTGCTTTCGCTTCTGGCTTTTGTCCACTCTTCCATATTCGTGTCCGTGTTTGCTTGATTTTGATAGTTTTTGGGTTTATTTGGGCTATTTTAAGCATAAATGGATATGTGTATTTTACACTTATCAAAATTCTCCAAACTAAATGATTGTGTGTCCTCACACAATATCACATGCCTTATAACCAAATACCTCGAAACTTCCCCAAACTAAACCCTTGAAAAGTAGCAAAGATTTTTGTTGAGAGAGTTAAGAGATCACAAGTTATAAAACACTCGAATTCCCATTTTCAAAGATTTTTTTCTCTTTTTATGATTTTTCTTGATAATTAACTACCTAACTACAACTTATTTGTGTTGACATAATGTATTGTTTTCATTACCTCTTTGGTAACTTTAAGGATCATAGAATAAAAAGCACAATTAAGTGTCTAAAGATAACTTCATCATCCCCGATTTTTCACTTTTCCCATGCTAAGCTTAAAAACAAGATCATTGTCCAAAATTACAAGTTCATGACCCATCACTACTCAAATATACTAATTATGTAACGACTTTCCTCCCGCAAATCCTACTTTTTGTATCTCAAGATTTTACTTAAGTCATATTACCCGAAGCTGCTTTAGAAACTTTGTTCGATACTTATTAATTCCAAAATAAGCGTAACGGTTAAGAACGCAATAATTAGCTCCTAGCTCTTTTCAAAGACACATGTTTATCAAGATTAAAGTCCACGATCGAGGCAACCAAAATTTGGAGTTTATTAGGCTACTTTAAGCAGAGGCACCATTCATGTCATATACCCGAGAGCTCTTTCAGACATGAATGGACCAATCTATTGTACCATATACCCTAAGGTCTTAAAAGGCACAAAATTAAGACAAAAATTAAGCAAACATTTAATTATCCACCTCAGTCCTTTTAGAAAGGCTACAACATCGGCCACACCTCCGACAAGATGTAGCAAACATATTTCGACTTTGGTAACTTCCTCGACCTTTTAGAAGGATGTAACATCGGTTGTGAGCCGGCAAGATACTATCAAACTTTGTAATCAGTCCTCGATTATTATGAATTCTACCTTGATTCCCATATACCCTAAGCTCTTTAAAGGAATAAAGCAAAATATTTCTTTTATAATGATAGGCATATAGTATGCCAAATAAGTATTCCTGATGTGTACTCACCCTAAAAACACAAAGGAGAACTAAAGAAAACTTCTAATAGCTAAATATTAACCAAAAAGCCGCACAAAGAGACTCTAAATTATTAAACAATTATATATAAAGGTGAAACAAGCTAACGGGAGAAAAAGCCACAATTAACACTTATGAGCTTGAAAGAAAACCAACTAATCAACGTTTAATGTATGACTTATAAAATAACACTACGATTTCTCGTTCTATCTCACTTTAAAACTCTAAGAAAGAGACTCGCGAAACACATAGCCATTTAAAATCCAACTTGACAAAATTTAAAATCTACTGAGATTAGCACAAGTCTTCATTTACTAACGCTTCAATCTGCAAGTTAAAGACTATACATGAACTATACACAAACTAATCATCAATAATTGTTAAAGTGAGAAATGCTAGAACACTACGCAATCGATCAGGTGGTCAAAAATTACTTCTTATTCTTACCAACGGAAAACCTACATTTTTGTCTTAACATTTAAAATTTTTTTTTGTGGGAAAACGGGTACGTGAAAACAAAACCATGAAACGGGTTCGCTTGAACCAATTGAAGCAAATTAGTTTTGATCTCAAAATGATCGGCATTGATTTCGGGTAAAACAATAGCTTCTCCGTAACCCTCGGTGGGTGCACGGAGTAATTCCTCTATAGTTCGATCCGCCATCGCAACTATGGTTTGTCCGGGAATTGGCTCTTGTAAACTACAAGGTTCAACAACAACCGGGAGGGTTTGTTGTTGTTGACGACGGTTACAGTTACGAGTTTGCGGACGAGTGCGCATGCACTTAAGAAGAGAAAAATTAAAAAGGAAAAATCTAGAATTAAAAGAAAAATTTTACACTAATTTTTTTTTTTGGATTTTTAATTTTTTATATTCACAACAAATTTTAACGGTTGCACGGAAGAGACTTAAACCAAATAATCAACTACTTCACGGCAGCTCTTAAAAATTTCTTTTTAAGGTGAGCCGTATTTCGAAGAGACACAAATTGCAAAGGTTTAAATCGCTTTGGTTCCGATTGGGTAACTTTTCAGTTCACCGTACTTCTTTATGATAATACCTCAATTGAAGGTATTATATGTTGGTGTTCTTTTTGCCAACTTTGTTTATTTAATTTCTTTTTAAGGACAATTTTTTTTAATTTTTTTTTTGATTTTTTTGTTATATATTTTGTAATTTTTTTATATATTTTTTTTATATGATAGCTATACTAAAAAGAAAAGGAAAATATTTTTTTACTTTTTATATTTTATGATTTTTTTGGATTTTTGAAATTTTTTAACAAAAATGAAACTTTCGAGGACGAAAGGATCTTCAAATCTTATCAACAAACACAAAACGAGAGATTCGTTAACTCAAATCCCCGGCAGCGGCGCCAAAAATTTGATACGACGTAATATACACTAATATATAATATCTCAACAAGAGCAATTAAGAAAATTCCCTAAGGAAAATTCACTCTTTAAAATATATATATATAATATATAATATACGTATCTTTACCGGAAAGTATGATTTCCCGGGTCGTTTTCCCAATGATTTGAGAAATTGAAACCTCGCTTGATATTGGATATTGATTTGAATGGGTTCGAAGATTGATTGGGTTTTCTATAACTACTAATTAAAAACAAGCAATTAAAAACAATTAAAGCACTTAACAAATTACGGGAAACAAATTAAACGCAACAATTAAGCAAATAAACTAAATTTAACTCCTAAAAATGTAAACTAAATTTCTAATCCTAAGATAGGACAAAAGAAAATTTTAGGAAAAAGAAAAACATTTTTTTGATTATTTTTAAATTTATTATGAATTAAAAACTAATTAAATCTAATTAATTCTTAAAAAATAGCAAATTAAGTACTAAAAATTGGGAAAAATAATTTTTAAGCTTAGAAAAGTCTAAAATATTATAAAAGCAAAGAAAACTATTTTTAACTATTTTTATTATTAAAATCCTATTTTTAAAATTTAAAATAAAAGCTCAAAAATGAAATTTAAGATCTAAAAAGTGTAAAAATGATTTTACTGGATGTAAACCTAAAGCTATTTTTTATAAAACTAAAAACTATTTTTTTGTATTTTTCTGAAACTTTTTCTATTTTTTATTGATTTTATAAGATTTTAACTTTCGAAAATTGATTAAAAATAAGATTTAAGCTGGAAAAATCTAAAAAATTCAGGGTAAATCCTAAACACTAGCAGGAACACAATAAAAATAAGAAAAACCAATTTGCTAAACGAATAAGCCCTCAAATGAGCTTATATAGCTACGGCTTATTATTGAAAAGGGAAATGAAAACGTGTATAAGTATTTGAAGGAAAGAAACAATGACGGATGAGCTAATGTAGCAAACTGGTTAACATGTTGGGTCTATAAGTGTGAGGTCGTGGGTTCGAGTGTGGGCAACCCTTTTTTTGCACCTTTTTTTTATTTTTGATTTTATAAAAAACTTAATACTTGGACTTAAAGAAGACACAAAAATAAGCTATTTTAATAAAGAGGACATAAGCTGAAACTGACTAAGAAGCTCAAAAATAGCTTATCAAAAAGTTGTCACAGAAACAAGGTGTTTGGGCTTATTCTCACTTAAACAGCTATATTAAGCTCAAATTAAGCTCAATTTTAAAAAGGAAAGAAGATCCTGAGAGCTTATGATGTGCTTAATCTATCAATGAAAAGAGATTTGAGCTTAAAACACTAGAGAACAACTGAAAATGATGATGAAAGTAGCATACTCAGGAAATAAGCCAAAGTGCTCAAAACCAAATTAAGCTCAAATGTTCAAAAAGCAAACTTAGACCTTAAGCTTTTGTAAACTAAACAAACAACTTATAAACTACTTATTTAAACTATAAATTCTAACCTTATAAGCTAGTATTTTGAATTTAAAGTCTAGAATCTAAATGGTACTGTTTTTGGTCTTTTTGGTTTTTTAGTGACTTTTAAAAGCAAATGTTCTACAGTAAATAAGCTTGGAAACTAAAAATAAGTCTTAAAATGAATTAAGCTATACCTAATCTTAATCCTACTCTAACCTTAGAAACTAAAACCTATGATTGCCTAGCTAAAATTTAAGCTAAAAGTGACAGCAGGAACAGCTTGGTTCCTGCTGGTGCACTTTGCACAAGTGCAAAGTTATAGTGCAGGTTACCTTTAGGTGTGATCCTGCACTTATAAACACTCAAATGAGTGAGGCAAACAAGATTTAAGTGCACACAACAACTTAAATAGCTCAAATTCAATTTAAGCAATCAAAACTTAAGCTACAAAGTACCCTGGTGCAGGAACATGCATAATAAACTCTAATCTTTTCATTTTCAAAATCTAACTTATAAAAATTCTTTAACTAATAATTTTAAATGAAATTTAAACTGATTCAATGAAAAACTAAAGCTCACTTTGACTATTTGTGGTCAAAGAAGCTTATTCCAAACACCCCTTTAAAGTGATGACAGGTTTGAGTTAAAGCTTAAATTGCAAATATAATTAACAAGCACTAACTACCAGATGATTTTTAGCTTATAACAAACCTAATTAACTCTAATTAACAACTAATTAAGCAATAATCTAAGATTTAAACTAATTTTCTACTATTTTTGGTTTTTTATGGTTTTTAAGACAAGTTATATAAAAACTATGATCTATACTTTAAAAAGCCAAAACAGATAAACAATCATAATTATTAAGCTAGTTAAAAGGTAATTAAGCACTGGTAAGCAACTGAATAAGCATATCAACAATAAGCAAGCATATAAGTGAAAATTAAGCTAGAATGGAAAATGGACAAGAAATTTAAAGGTGAGACTTACTTTATCCTCTAGCTAAACAAGAGGAACCACAAGAGCAGCTACAAGCTCTCCTAGCTTATTAATAAGCTAGGAGTTAAGTCCATAGAGATCCTTCCAGGATTGATCTCTCTTCCAAATAAGCTTATAAATCCAATTCCAAAGGTAAATAGAACTTAACCTGATTTTACAGGTTTAAAGTATGATTAAGGTGAGTTGAGCTCCATAATAAGCTTATAGACTTATTAGAACTGATTTTGAGCTTATAAGGGCTTATTGAGCTTTAGCTTAATTTCAAATAAGACAAATGAGAGCTTATGAATTAAAGAGATTTTGAGAGATTAAAAACAACTGAATTTCATTAATAAAAAGTTTGCTTACAATACTTAAAAGGAAAGTTGCAAGGTTTAAAACAAAATTAAGCTAGGAATTGAAAATTAAGCTAAACTAAATTCTAAGGCTCCGTATTTGTGTGTGAAGAGTGAGGCTCTATTTATAGCCATTTGGTGAAGCTTCCAGACCCTTGCCTTGCTCTACACTCCTTCTAATCTCATCCCTTCATTTCCTTCAATGATTGGATCACAAATATTGGCCGTTGGATTGAATGTGGACACTTGAGGATTGCCAAGCTGTCATTCTTTGATTGTGACAGCTTGTGCTTCTTTTGTGAGTAGTTTAGTGCAAAAACCCGCCAATATGTGTGCTTTCTCCATCTTCACGTGGCTTGAGATTGAGAGTAAGCTAGAGAGAAGCGTGATTTGACTAATCTCTCCCTGCCATCTTATAAACGAGCTCTTGAATTGACCCAAGCACCCCTTAATTTGTATTTGCCCTTTGATTTTGACTGTGGGTAAAGATAGGGATGACAGGTGAATAGTGCTCATGTTTGGCACCCAAGTTATAACTGAATTGGGTAAATTCATTTTTAACTTTGACTCATTAGCACAATTGGCCCCTCTCTTTGCATTTCTCTTTTTATAGTTATAAACTAGTTTCAGAAATTGGCAGAATTGGCCCTTGTGGTTTATAAAAAGGAAAATGGACTAGGGTTTTAGGCTTATGGTTATGGGCTTGGATCCGGGTATAGATTTTTAGGGTTTTTTCAGGCCCATTAAGGTTTTTAAGGCCCAACAAGAGGTGAGGGGATATTTTTGGACTTTGGTGAAACTTGAAGGGTGAAAATGGAATGTTTTTGGGTTTTGTCTTTTATTGGTTGACCAATGTTTGACTGGATTTGACTGTGGGTTTGACTTTTCTGGCTTCGGCTTTGAATCTTTGGCTTCTTTTTGTACTCTTCTGATTCTCGTGTCCGTGCTTGCCCATTTTGACTGTTTTCTTGTTATTTTTTATATATCCATACCTGCATACACAAAACACAAATACAAGCATATTTTTGCCATTTTTGGTCTATTTTGGGTTTAATTGGGTTATTTTAGGTATTAACGGATATGTGTATTTTACACTTATCAGTCGTTAACAAACTAAACGCGCCCTAGGCTGATGCGAAACCAACACACCCTATGCTATGAAAAACCACACAAACGAGCATACCCTCGTGGTGTGGTGGCTGCCAAAACGCACCCTTGTGGTGGGTTGACCACCAAAACAAACACCCTTGTGGTGGGCTGACCACCGAAACAAACACCCTTGTGGTATTTTTATCAAATCAACGCACCCTAATGGCTGCCAACGCGCCCCTTGCGGCGTTTATCACAACCAAATGAACACCCATAGCTGCTAATCTGCTAAACCAAACGCACCCGTTCGGTGCTAATACAGCCAAACACACCCTTGTGTCGTTTTATTATCAAACCCAACGCACCCTTTGGCTGATGAAACACAAAACCAGCGCACCCTCGGTGGTGGTTTTAAACCCGAATGCACCCTCGTTGGTGAGAACAAACCAACGCACCTTAGGTGCGGAAGTTAATGAACAAACGCACCCTTTTTGGTGCTTGACCCGAAAACCAAACGCACCATGGTAGGTCGGAGATAATGGAGTGGTGGTGTGGTGGTGTTGGTGGTTCAGAGGTGGTGGTGACGATGGGGGCTTTGGTGGGGTGGTGGCAGCGCGTGGAGGCGCGTGGTGGTGGGGATCGGATAGATCGGTTAGTGAGAAACATTTTTGGACTTGGTCGGAAAACTCGCCGGAAAAGTGGCGGCGCCAGAATACTCGCCGAAAAGTGGTGGCAGTTGGGCGGTGGCCGGAAAAGTTGGCCGATGAAGATGACCGGAAAACTTTTCCAGCGGTGGCTGTGGTGGCCGAATTGTTTTTCTGGTGGCTGGGCTTTGGAGAGGAGAGGGAGACATTTTTGATATAAGTGTGTGTGTTTTTATCACAAATGAGGGTGATTGTGGGTTTATATACCCAAAAGCTTCAAAAGAAAGTGACAAGAGTCTAATAGTTGAGGGGTCATGGTGTAAATTTTTAATGTAGTTTTGATAAACGATGGTTTCGAGATCGTTTGACGCGGACTTATGGATGATTCAAAAACTCGTAAATCTTGCGCAATTGGTTCCAAATGATTTTTCCATGAAAAATGAGTACTCACTCCACTATCATTGCATAAATGTTTTATAACATTTATTTTAAAATGTTTATTATTTATTTGCGTATCACGAATAAACTTTATCCGTAAAATGATCTTTAACTCAAATATTCACGTTTTTAATAAACGTTTTTGATATAAAATGTTAAATAGTTTATTAATCATTTTTATTAAATAATTTGTGATAATTAAATATAAGTTTAATTATTTTTGTGTCGGTACGCGTTGTCCTCGTTTTCAAAATTTTGCGAGGGTATTTCAGTCATTTTCTATTTGTTTTTGGGTCTCGGGTAAAACTAAAAAGTTATCCGGAATGTCGTTTTACATCAAATTGCTTTAGAGTCCGAGTGGTGAAAACGTGATCTAGCGAGTCGTTTTTGATAAATCAACTTAGAAATAACATATATCTTCTCGTTTTCAAGTCAAATAAGTATAAAAACAAATTCGCACATGAGAGATATGTAATAATAAATATGATTTATGATTTAAATATGTTCCGAAACATTACCGGTTACGCGGTAATCGTTTTTATGTGACAATAAAAGACCAAAAGTCAAAAAGTCAAGTCAGACCCAAAGAGTCAAAGGGTAAAATAGTCATTTAAAATTCCAAAAATTGCCGGATGTTACATTTTTAAAGTGCATAAAAAATAGAGACTGATAATGTCTAGACAATCAATACGCCGTATGGTATGGAGCGGATACGCCGTATTGATGTCTGGGAAGACAGACTCGATAACAAAATTAAATAACATTTCGGGTTGTCTCCCGGGAAGCACTTTTGTTTACAGCGAAGTCTTTAAGTTAGACTTTTCCTGCTTGGTTCAGTAACATATTCATGAACTATGGTGCTGAACTTACTACGAGGCTTGATTCTATCATACACAAACAAATCAAAACGTCACATCATGATATATGCAAAAAAATATGAGAACCTGTTAAATAGTTAGATACATTACGACATGTATAATAATAAATGTACAGATAGATATAAACAAAAGATAAGGATAGGAGGGATCATGGGTCTGGCTGCTGCTGGTCCTGCTGTGCTGCGGAGGTGCTGGCACCGTCAGTCCTGCGTCTCACGCGCCTCGTGTACTCTCTCGGTGTCTCAGAATAGCTCGTGTATGTCACACATGCCTTGTCCATCATCCGTGCGAGGCTAGTGGTAGTCCATGTACAGAATCTGGAAAAATCGCGAGCCATCGCACTAATCACCTCACGCTGCTTAGCTAACGTCCCTCGTATCTCGTGCACGTCCTCCTCTAATCTGGCCATCCTTTGTGGCATAGTCCTGGCAGCAGCTGGTGGTGGTGGTGGTGCCTGTACGGGTGCCGGATCAGCCTGGCCACCCTCATCAATAACAGGGGCATCCTGAGCCACTCAAGGGGCACCAGCCGCAACATCGGGCTGCCTCTCTGGTCCCATGGCCACCCAAGCCCAAGTATCATCTAGCTGCTCACAAATCTACAGTCTCATTAACTCAGCCATATCAATAATCGGAAGCTCAAGGGCAATAACTGTCAATCCTCCAAGTATCTCTTCAGTCAGGAGTCCAAAATGCTAAGCCAATCGAGCCACAAACTGTCCACCAGAGATATGAGCCCTGCTCTTCCTCCCAGCAGCAAACAACCTCAAGTATCTAGCCAATAAATAAGGGACGTTGACCGAGTTAACGTCCATCCCTCCCAAGTAAAATAAATTAGTCACGGTCACCTTCTCAGGTGCCTGACTCCTCCCAGCAATACTACAAGCAATCAACCTATGGCACAACCTAAGAATTAGATCCCGAATTGCCGTATAAGATGGGATTGTGCCAAGGAAATCTCCAGCAGACGAGATCCCTATCTAATAATCCCTTAGATCCCCCTTGTCGGGGACTTGCCTCGCACTATCGGCCCAGTAAGTACCGAATCCAACTGTGTGCATCTCCTCATCAGTGTGTAATCCTAAGGCTAAAATAAACTGCCTCCAGCTCATGTGCCTCCTAGCTCCACCTAACTAAAACTCTAGAGCTCCAGGCTTGTCTGGATCAAGTATAGCCTCTCCAAACCTAAATGTACTAAAAAATTCCAAAATAAGCTTGTGTACCAACGGCCCCCTGATATCAAATAGTTGCCTCCAGGCCCGACTAGTAAATAAACTCACTCCCTGAGCATCTCTGTGCTCCATCAGCATCCTAGCACTCAATCCCTCATCCATCAAATCTGGTAATCCCCCAAAATCAAATACCTGAACCCTGTGTACCTCCCTCCGGTAAATTCTAGCCAACCTCAACTCAAAATCTACTATATCAGTATCTGAGTATTGTAACCCCTCGTACCTAAGAAATGGGTGTCGCTGTTCACGCGGTGGAAGAGCCATATCAGATAAATCAACGAAAATAACACAAAGATTATAGAAATTTAAACATTCTGTTGTGAGGGTGGATACAGCGTATTCATAAATGGATACACCGTATAGGGATCAATATGTTCAATACGCCGTATAGATGTTAGTCAATACAGCGTATGGGTTTTAAAATTCAGGATCCCATTTAAGTCAATACATCGTATTCAATTTACTTGAATACGCCGTATTGGGGTTTTTTAAATTGGGTAAAATTTTGTCAATACGTCGTATCCATGTGAAGGGATACGCCATATTGATCTGCAATATGAAAACGAAAAGGGGGTTCCCCTGTTTACCCATTTTGACCCAAATAAAATTTCACAAAACTTCCAAGTCTTATTCAGAGGGGGGGGGTAAAATATGATCTAAACTTAAGGCATATCTCCTAACTCTATAAACCAAACCTTAACCCTAATTAAATTTGATCAAATCAAATTGAAAAGGAGAAAAGGGTAAAATACATTACCTAAGGATTGAGATGAAGGAGGGGCTGATTATGGATCAAGAACGAAAGATCTTCAAGAATTGTAGTAAAATTTGTGTGTGCGTGTGTGTGAGAGTGAAAGTTTGTGGTAAAAACAGATCCGGCGTATTGGTTGAGTTTTTATACCCAAACTCAATATGCCGTATCGAGGTTTGCTTAATACGCCGTAATGGCGAATTTTGTTGACTTAGTCAACGTAGGTTAAAAACAGTGGATACGCCGTATAGGTTTTATTCCTTTTTTTTTAACGGCAACTTTTATTAGAAAGCTAGCAAGGAGCTAGAACAATTACAAAGCAATCAAATAAGGATGTTGAAGCCAACAATCCCAAGTAAACTTTAGATTACATCTAGAATTACTCCAAATGAAAGAACGAGAAACAACATCATCGAACAAAGTCTCTTTGCGCGGTTTCTTGGAAGCAAAAAGAAGCTGGTTACGGAAATTCCACAAGCACCACCAAGACACATAAAAAACGCCTTCTAGGATCCCTTTAAGCTTGGAGCCCAAACGAATAGAATTAAACCACTCCAACCAGCCCGAATAAGAATCAACAGGGATCCAATAAACGTTCCACCATCTACGTATAAGCTGAGAAATAGCTAAAGCCACGTCACAGGAAAAGAAAAGATGGGATGTATCTTCCTGCAAGACATTACATATCGGACATAAAGAAGATTGCACCTGAATACCACATATAGGTTTTATTCCTAATACGCCGTATCCATTCTTGGAGACCAATTTTCTTAAAATAAAGCAGAGAAAACGTACCTTGGCCTCCGCAACATTAGCACACAATCACCATCCTTATAATATCACTTAGGGTCGAACGGAATGCCAAAAAGCACATATAAATTCATATTGAGATAGAATAACATTCCGTAATAATTACAAATCACGATATATACTTTTAAGTTCATGACAAAACTTCCTGTTCTGAAGGTTTTATTGATTTTATCGTGACTTGTTTTAGAAAGCACATTTGACCCAGGTGTAATTTCATTACCCTCCAAAGACTGTATTATATCGATATCATTATCATCATTGTCTTTTTCTGACTTTAGATCATCAGGACAAATAATGATGAAGGGGAATATATCATTAAGGTACAAAACATTTTGTTCCTCTTCATCATATTCAAACAATGATGTTTCGTCATTTAAATCAAATTCATCGATATGTCGAGGGTTTAAAATTGGTTTAGTTAATAAATCTGATTTAGACGTTAGAGCATCATTCTAAACAATGGCTGGAAATTCATTCTCAAAATCTTTAAAGAAGTCTAAATCATCAAGATAACTGACTGTAGGCTCAGGTGAAGGCAAATTGACTTTTTCATTATCGTTTTCCGAATCCATTTTCAAATCATTAGTAGAAATTTTTTTATAAGAAAATGAGTTTTTATCAAAAATTACCGTGTAATCTTCATCGTCGGAATCGTCAAATGAAACTCTAATGTCAATTTCATCGTTAAGAGAACTTACCGTGGGTTCACGAGATAATATTTTTGATGATACCTCGTCAATAAAGGATATAGCTGGGAATTCGGTATCAACGGATCTGAGGTCGTGAATGTCTTCATCATACCAGATCTTACCATACTTAGCAATTTCCCAGTTAAACACTTTACCACGTTTTTGAGCTTTTTCTTCCTCGAGCCTAATGTATTCCTCCATAGTAATGTTTGGATCGTCCATACTGAAACAATCTTACTAGAAAATTGTTAAATAACCAATACGTCGTATTCAGTAAACTGAATACGCCGTATCATACAAACAGAGTAAGCAAACAAGTAAGAATATAAACTACTCTAAATTACACTACTCCTAAGGGTTAGATCTAATCTAATGTTAAAAAAACATAACATAAAATAAAAATCAAGATTAATTTTCACTCCCTGGCAATGGCGCTAAAAACTTGATGTGTCGTTATGTGGTGTTTATTTATGATACTTCAAGTTTTAAATTTATATTTTGTCGACTTAACCAAAAACAACACTTTAACGGGCAGTGTACCTAGTCGGTGGTAGATTTGGGGTAAGTAGGGTGTCGAACACTTGAAGCGAGGTTAAATCTATCAATTTATTTATATTTTGGTTGATCTAATCTAAGTCAAAGCTATGCTAATCTTATGTTAGTACTAATCCTAATTCTAACAGGTAAAATGGGGGTTTCAGCCTGAGAGACTGGCACGGGTTTGGTCGGTGACTACAATCAATTCAAGACACTTTAACCCATGCAAGCTAATTAACAGAAGATAAAAGAGTGGTCGAGCCTTATGATAGAAAACTGTATTAACCATTATTAATCCGATTAGAATGTTGGTTTGTTTATTAAGTGCAATGATTTCTTCTCTCGAGGTGGCATATCATTTTTAAGACTTAGGCGGGACTTCTTCCTAAGACCTAGACACATTAATTCTGTCACAATTAAAGCATCCGCATAAAGCATCCTTATTTGTTGATTATAATCTATCTTAGGGATTAAAGCAATGGTGATCTTGTTAAACCCTAGCTCATAGAGACTTTACCCACTTACTGTTTATGGCAATTTATACACTAGTAGTCCACTAACCAAATCTTTACCAATTAATTAAGAACGTACTCGTTGACCCAAGGGTCACCTGCCGGTCCAACTAAGCTCACTAATCTAAGGGCAAAGGTAGGTCGTTATTTGTGATCCTATTGGTCTAGATGTATAAATCACTATATGGAGAGTTATCCCAGACTCTAGATTACTTGGTCCGTATCACTAGATCCAGTTGAATGATAGGTCGCATACAAAAGCACGTAAACAAGTATAAATTGATAAAAATAAACAAGTATTCAACGATAAATCAAGAAATCAAGATAAACAAAACCAAACATTCAAATCTTCATAATAATGGCTAATACCTGAAGGTATTAGCCTTCAAACGTCATAATAAATACAAGAGCAATTATTTAGCCAAGGTAAACTAACCGAGTTAACGAATGATACCAAAAACTAAACGATTACTAGAGTATATGGAATTACACGTTGTCTTCTATGGATTGGAATGCGTTGCAAGACCTCTTCTGTTCTTTTTCTCCTCTAAAAATCGGCTTTTGTGGTTTAGGTATCGAGAATATAATTTAGCACACTTAAAACAAATTTTTAAGTTTTCTATTTATACTGTCTAGAGTCGGTCTCGATACGGCGTATCCAAGGGATGGATATGGCGTATTAGGGGTTTCTTAGAGTAGGGACCACGTTTGATATCTTCCAGAATATTCACATACTATATTTCCAATACGGCTTATTGGTCTTCCCTGGATACGGCTTATTGAACAAGTTTCCTGTGTGGTCTTTAGTGAGTGCAGGCACGGATACGCCGTATCTTCCTTGATGGATATGGTGTATTGGTCTTCAGAATAGTAATCTTCAAAATGTCTTCATTTAAGCTCCAAAATGCGCGCCTTTTGCTAACTTTCACCAAGTACTTCATAATTACTGCAATTCTCAAATATAAACCATTAAGTAACAATTCTTTGCAATAATTATACAAAATCGGTTAATAACATGAGATAAATGATGCTATAAAATAAACGTTATTTGATGTCATCAACTGCTAATTTTTTCCTTTCTTTGGGTGGTCTCCCCACTTGTGGTTGATTTTTGGGTGGTTAGAGTATGGTTGGAACATTGCACTTTGGCCAATAGATACGACCTCTAATTAGTTTGATCTTAAAGGAATAAACTTTCTTCCAAGTGTCTAACCTATAGCATGGATGCACCCATTCTTCAGGTATACCAGCCCGATTGTTAAGTGACATAACCCAATTTGTTGCAACAACATGTTTGCAGGGTATACCAGTCAATTCCCATTTTCTACAAGTGCATGTTCTAGCCAAAACATTAACCACAACCTGGTCATTCCATGGACCACTAACTTAATATAGGTTATCCCCAACATAATCAACAGTGTACTTCCTAGCTTCATTTGAGTTTGCTTTAAAATCTTTGTTGCAGTAGGTGTTAGTGGCCCATCACATCTATCAATAAGTTTGTTCACATTGACAATCCTGTTCAAATGGATAAATAAGTAACAAAATAAGTAAATAGTACACTTAGTAACAAGAATATGCATAACATAGTACCTTTTCATCAGATATTCCATAGCAAACTCCAAAGTGACAATAATAGGTTTATCTCTTCCACCAACAAGCTTCCCATTAAAGACTTCACACATATTATTCAATAACACATCTGACTTTGGCCCTTACTGTTGACAAAGATTGTTAAAATTAACATCAAATTCTTAAAATTAACATCAGAGTCTTAATAAAAGACAATAAGTTTACAAATCTATTAAAGTGGCAATTTAGTTCATACATGACAAATGTGATCTTGACCAGTGTTGGGGAGAAATAAGATTCAACCACTCATAAGCTTCATTGCTAAACTCCTTCAACTTTTCCATTGCAAATTGAAAATCTGGGACTGTTGTTGATTTTGCTGTTCTCTACAACAGCTCTTTGTATGCAGTACCATTCTACTTCTTTTTCATATTCTCATGAATATGTTTGACACAATATCTATGCTCTGCATTTGGAAACAAATTTCCAATTGCTGGTATTATACCCTGTAATCAGATAGAGAGTTAAGTAATTAGACAGAGACTTAAGTAATTAGCACATATATAAGCAATTGATAAGCAATACAATACAATTAAGCAATTTGATTGAAATTACCTTTTGCCTATCACTTACAAAAGTGAAGTTTAAATTTCTATAAAGATCTAGGTCATCCCCTAGTTGAGTGAGAAACCATGTCCATGACTTTGTGTTTTCTGTCTCAACAAGCCCATAAGCCAATGGATAGATACCATTGTTTAGATCAACACTCACAACTATCAAAAGTTATCCTAGGTATGGACCCTTCATGAATTCCCCATCCAATCCAAGTAAATCCCTTATCCCAGCTTTGAATCCAGCTTTTAAGGGGCCCAAACATACATATATTCTTTTAAAAACTCTTGTTGGTACCTCATGATCTGCTTCTGATTGAACATGGATTTTGACAGTTGTGTTTGGGTTAGATTCTTGTAACTCCAAAACATAATCCCTTAACATCTTATATTGAAGTGTGTAATCACTCCTTAATTTCCATTCATCTTCTTGTTTTGCTCTAAAAGCCTTACTCTGTGTAACACTTAGCTCATGTTTTTGTTGAAGTTGCTCTTGGACTGCTCTAACAGGAATTTTAGGGTTTGTTTTCAACTGCTCAACTAACTCTTTAGCAAACCAGTGATAAGTAGCATAGAGGTTTGTTCTTGACTGTAGACATTTATGAACTGATTTATATGTTTTTACCTGCCATGTTTCAGTGTTTTTGATTTTGGAAACTAGCAGCACCCATGGACATTTATTATCATCCACCTGTTTCTTGCTATTAGGTTTACCCCCATTAATAAGTTTCTCTTTAGTCAACTTGCCTTTACTTGGGCTTCTGTACCCATTGGACCTTGCAATTTTTTCCTTGGTCCATTTTTCTGTTAATCTACTAGCCTGACTTGGTCCACTACCCTGACTTGGTCCACTACTCTGACTTGGTCCACTACCCTGACTTGGTCCATTACCTAGGTCTTTAAAAGATGGTAGAGAAGGAATAACACCTCTACAAACTGCTCTAACTCTTTCATTGTCATTCTTTTCCATTCTTATTTCCCTTTTAGTCTCAATTGAATGCTCCTTGATGTATGACTTGACATCTTCTTTGTTTGGAAACTCTTTTTCTACATAGAAATATGTTTTATAAATCTGTTCACTAGCATGTGCTTGTTTCCTTATTTGCTTCAATTTCCTTTTCCTTAGTCTGCTACCTTCATCATCACTATCAGAAGCACTTTCAAAGTAATCATTGTCTAAAACTTCTATTTCCTCAGCATCTCCTTCTTCAATATCTAGTGGTTGTTCCCTGTCTCTACACCCCATAAACTCTAACTCCTCATCAATATTGTACTCAAAGTCTTCCATGTCAACATCAACATCATCTACATTATTATCTTCATCAACTAAGTCATCACTATCTTCACTATCAGTTTCATCCTCAACATCTGTTTCTTCCTCACTCTATCTTTCTTCCTTACCTTTGCTTTCTTCCTCATCTTGTCTTTCTTTCTCACCTTCTTTTTCTACATCATTTGTTGTATCCTCTAAATCAACATTATAACTAGTATTACCTTCCCTATTCCTATTTGTTGGTAAAATTAAGTCCAAGTCAGCAAATGGGTCAAAGTTAGGATCTTGTGATTCTTCATAAGGGTCATATGAAGAATAAAAGTCATTCACAAACTGACTAGGGACTTGAGAAGAGCCATCATTACCAACTGCACTACTTTTCCCTTCTATGTCTTTCCTACTACTTTGCCCTTTCTCTTTTCCACTACTTTGACTATCATTAACATCCAAAACTAGTTTCTTAGCCACTGGTGTAATCCATGCCTTTGAAATTATTAGTTCAGCATCATCTAACTCTTCTATTACAAGTCTTTTAGGCTTTGGGGTGTGTGTATATGTCAGGGTTGGTCTTTTCATGCTCAACAAACACTTCAACTAGTTTAAGACCTTGTGTGACATAATTACCTAATAAGACAACATCTTTGTCACTTGCTAAAGGTTCTAGTCCATTGTCTAAATCACAACCTGGTTTTAAAAAATGGTAAAACATCACCCTATGGCCATCATGTCCTAAGTCTTCTAGCATAGAATCTATTTCATGGACAGACTACTCATCACTATCTATCATATCAACAAAGGTAATATTACCATTGTTGTATTTCCTGTTTGGAGATTTTGTGAAAACACCACCATGATGAAGCTTGATGGAAAACAGAATAGACTCAGTTTCTGCAATAAAATTAAGAAAAAGGAATCAATTTAGGGTTTCAAGCCACAAAACATCAAATAAACTATTTCAAATTCAATTATTCATACTAAAAGTCATTTATAACGATTCAAAACCGTTTACACTAAACAACATTGTCAAAAAAACTTACTGTACATCTTGTAAGGATCACGATCATGAACACTATTATCTCTTAATTTGTACAGAGGAACCACTATCAAAGTAAGTTTAATAGATTCAGTTAATTAGGGTTTGATTTCAATTAGATTTAGGGAAGAAGATGAATGGATTTTGAGAGAAAAAGGTTTAATTTTTAGGGACTGTGAGTGAAATGACCCAGGTAGTTGTGATCTTTAAATGCTATAGGTAGATGGGAAAAGACGTGAATACCCTTGTGGTTAAACTACTTAACAATCGTTTGTGGGCCCGGTTAAAGTAAGGGACTAACGGCGAAAAACGTTTCCCACTTAAGGTCGGACAATGCAACTTTTTTGGTCAAGGGAGTAAGGGTTGCGGTCAACGCAAACCACAAGTACGAACGGTGTAATTTACTCTAGAATATAAATAGCTGATCTTAGTAGTGATAGGCGGAAAAAGTGAAAGAAGTAAAGCAAGAAAAAGGTGATTTCGTGTCATATTGTGTGAAGCTTACACATTGCAACGGAAGTAAGTCATATATATAAACACCCTTTATATATGTTTTATTATATGTTACATCTTGAAACATACAAAGAATATGTCCCGCCAACAGAAAAGTACTTGGTATATCTTGAAACAAACCACCACACGACAAAACTAATGCAATCCCGAATAGCATATAAGTTGCTGTTTGTTTATTAAGAGGCTCTAAATCTGAATCTGATTCGCACATCTGAATCTGAATATTCGGTAGAAAAGTCTGAATCTGATTTCCATCTTAATCGGAATAAGTGGTTGAGAAATCTGAATCTGAATGAAATAAAACTGTTTGTTTTGGTAAAAATATCTAAATGTGTTAAACTATATTTTTTACAATTTAAATATAAAACGATTGCATTCGCACAAAAATGAACTTTATTAAATAAAAAAACAAATTTGATAATATAATCAATTTAAAGTTAAAAGTATTTTAAATAAAACATGCAATCTCATGTTTATTCGACAAAAATAAACATGTCAGAGTTTGAATTGAACTTTCAAAACAATTAACTAAATGAGTCGCGTTAGAATTGAGATATATGAGTCCGAAACCATAGGCTTCAATTTGAATAATATATGAATTGACACATATCATCCTATACACTCTTTATTTAACAAACATATACAATTATTCTATTTAATACTTTTAATACAAAAGGTAAAAGAGAAAATCAAGAAATGAAAAAAAGCACTAAATAAAAAAATAATTACAAAGTAGAAAATAAATAAAAAAGTAAGATAAAAACACATTAAGAGGTTTTAAGACACCCCCTTCACATCTTGATTAGTAAGAGGTTTATGCCTCTTACTGCCTCTTAATGATCAGAAGAAAACAAACGCTCTTAACACTGATTGCCTCTTACTGCCCTTGAATGACTTGAAAAAAACAAACAATCTTAATAACCTAAATGTCTAATCGCGTATGAATGAGTTAGATTAAGATGTTGGTAAGAGACATTTTTGAAAAGACAAACACTATCTAAGTTACATATGAGGAGCAACCATTCAAATCGAGTACGCGCCATAACCTTTAATGTGATTTCCTATGAACTATCATGCCATATGAATCACTCATGTCCAAATCTTCATTTTTAAAACTCCATTTAGCAATTTGAAATCAGACTTATTGTTTGGTCAATTCAGTGCCTAATAATCTTAATATTAAATTTTATTGTATACAAAAATAACATAAATGTTAGATAACTTTAAAGCATTACTCAAGTCACTAAATGAACAATTATTCAGTGAGTTACCTTCAAACGTTCTACCCGAGTCTATGAAGAAAGACTCATCCATATTTGATAAATAAAGTTTATTATATAAAAAAGTCGTAAATTGGTAAAAGTTTAATGTCGTTTTAGTAACTTTTCAAATATTTTGAGGGTTCGTTTTGTTTTACCTCGAGAATGATGAATTTTTTTAATATTAAAAATCACGCATGCCAATGCATACCGCCCTTTAATATAAAGTTATAAAGTTATAATATAATTTGGTTCAATGCTCGATTTCTATTATTCTTTTTTCATTATCCAGACTATTACTAAGGGTTAATCAAATATTGACAGGTTTATATATGCGGATATAGAAATTCATATATCAAGATGACGAAAATCACAAGAGATGGTGACATTGTTTAATCTAATTTTATAATTCGTTTTCTTTAAATTTCAAATTAATTTTATTTAGATCGTGGTGGTGGTCGCGTCAGGTGGTGGTGGTCAGTGGTGTGGTGGCGCCAGTGCGTGATTGTGTGGGTTTTGTGGTCGAAGGTGGTTGGATAATTGATGGTGGCGGCTGAGGATGATGGTGGTGGTCGGGGAGGTGATCAGGGTGACGGTCAGTGGTGGTAGGTGGTAGTGATGGGTTAATATAAAAATAACATAATATTTTATAGAAAAGAACATTACACGAATAAAAAACCCACAATCATTTTATTTAATTTTAAATCCAAATAAGGTAAACAAATTTAGAAATGTCGTAATCTTTTTAAGTTTCTTCTTTTGGAAAATAGTCTCAATTAAAGCACAATTTTTTGGCGTAATAAATTTGCATCCCTTATATGCTTCAATCATATATTTTTTAGATTTGCTCGCGTTTTCAAAGATCATAGTTGTGTCTATCGGCGCTTGTGAACGACGCCTATCCTCATCAACTTGTTTTATTACATTAGCTTTAATTTTCTTGATGATATATGAAAGAGAATAATTAATAAGAATTTTGTGTTACTAATTGGAGATTGAGAGGAAGGAAGTGAGGAGTTGTTGTAGTGATGGTTTATGTGATGAGAATAGAAAATAATAATAATAAAAGAAAGATTTCTAAAAAGAAAAATAAATATGACGGTAAGAAATGGCTAGTTTTTAAAATTTGAGAATTGAAATGCTTAGGGACAATAGGTTTTGGACAAGAAAACTGAAAAACCCTTGCTATCTACCGAGAGCACAAAGGAAGGCTAAAAACATGACCAAATAGGCGAATATGGAACACCTGACCAACGACACTCAACAGAAAAGAACATAAAAGAAACAGGTTTTATGGCGAAGCCCTAAATCCTAAATCACTCTTACACCTTTGCCTACAACTGTTTGATAAAATGTATGTTTAATTCAAAGCAACACAATGGCTTCACTCTCTCTTTTCGGGTTTTAGTCATCAAAGCATCACAATGGTTGCATCACAAGGGTTTTGGATTTAAACCTCGAAAACGGAGTTGATTTCATCAGCAAAATGCCAGACCCAATTCTTGAGCTGATCCTTCAAGGTCTTCCAACAACCAAAGAAGTTGTTCAAACAAGCATTTTATCGAAACGATAGAGGTATTTATGGACTTCAATTCCACTTTTTCCATCTCTAAATATAGATTTTTATCATCCACTGAGGCCACCCAATCTCACGCACGAACAAGCCGAACCTTTGATAAACTTTGTTTCTTGGGCTTTAGCTAACAAAACTGTAGATTTGGATAGTTTTCGCTTATGTTGTGCCGGTTACTTTGAGTCTTCGACTATAGAGATGTTGATTAAAGCAGCTGTAAACCGCAATGTCAAGTCGCTTGACTTGAAGTTTTACCCCAAGTGTTGGTTTGCTGACTTAGTTGGTAATTTAAAAAAAATTGTTTCTTGGCTTGCCCGATTATCTAGTAAGTTGTAAATCTTTGGAGTCGTTAAGGCTTTCTGTGTATCAACATGTTGTATCTTTGAAAGGTTGTAAAAGGTTTGAGAGGCTTAAGGTTCTCGAGCTCAACAATGTTTACTGTTACAAAAGTGATACAGTAGAAAAGTTTCTTAAAAAGTGTCCGTTACTCGAGGATTTGAGTTTGATAGACTGTTTGATAAGAATAGAAAATCCTATTTGATGTAGTGAAATAAACGAGATAACAAAATTGAGTGTGTTGATTACACGGAATTACCAAAATAAATCTCTAATATCGTTGATGTCGAGAATGAATACCGATAGTTTAGGCACAATCTTAAGCAACAACTGCCAGAAATAGACTTTTCATATATTTTTCAACTGAATAGCCAAGATCGTAGTACAGTTATTAAATAGGCAAACGAAACTGAAACGGGCCTCAAAAGACAAACGGGCCAAAAATTAACCTAAAAACAAAAGTCCAAAAATACCCGAAAAACATAAAAATGCAAATAACTCATAAAATAAAGCATTTCGGGGCTTGAAATTTCCGTAACCCAACTATGTTGGTTTCCACGGCGTTCTCCTCGTTCCAAGCTTCGAATCGGCTGGTCCTGGGCCTGAAACGGAGTCTCTGAGCCCAAGTTATGCCACTTTGAAAAAAGGCTTTTTCTTCACACGATCCTGGGCCTCCATAAACAAAAGGGCTTGTTCTTCAACACTTGGGCCTGCATCATTCCCCCTTGGGTAGACAAAATTCGCCCTCGAATTCACAACAAGATCGTCATCAGATGAATCACCGTGATAAGGCAACAAGTGCTTCACATTAAAGACATCAGAACATCGAATATGGCTTGGTAACTTCAAACGGTAAGCATTGGAGTCAATTTTCTCGATAATTTCCAGCGGGCCAATCTTCTTGGTTGATAATTTATTGTATTCACCAACTGGGAAACGATCCTTAGTTAAAACAGCCCACATAAAGTCACCCACTTCAAAATCCACCTGATCTGCATCTTGCTTATACTTGGAGTTGCCTCGAACCAAATTGTCATGAACAGCTCTATGAACTTCATCCCCCATCTCCAACTCGTCTTCAAACTGGGAAAGGGTTAGTAGAGTACCTGTAGGTTTGTTGACTAATTCTTTGGGTTTATTCGGCATCAAGGTTATCTTCACACCACCAAACAGGAAACTATAAGTATTAGCTCTCCCCATTGGTGTTCCGAGTTGCGATCATAACTTCCAAGTCTACCCCAACAATAAGTGATAAGTATCTATGGGCACCATATCACACCAAACACTATCTTTATAGGTTGTTCCCACAAAAAAGTAACAAGCACACGCTTGGAAACAGTTACCTCAGTACCTTTCTTAAGCCATTGTAACTTGTAATGTTTAGGACGATTCTCAGTTTTCAGTCCTAATTTTTGAACCGCCTCTTCAGCTATCAAGTTATCACAACTCCCTGGGTCAACCACAAAGATACAAACCTTACCAAAAATAGTAGAAGTTGACCGAAAGATGTTGTGCTTGAGCCAATCATGGCCAACAGCCTGTGGTGTCAAGCAGGAGCGCCTTACTATCAGATTCACCCCCACATCTCCAGTCACAACTTCTTCTTCGTATTGATCATCATCAAATACTAGGGCTTCTTTATAATCGTCATTAGCCACACCATCATCTTCCCATTCCTCTGGCTCAGCAAAAAAGTTCTTTTCCTAGTCTTCTTACACTCTGACTGTCGGTGACCAGTTTCACCAAAGTTAAAGCATTTCAAACCACTACCACCACCCAGTTTTGCCTGATTAGGAACAAAATGAGATGCCACGTTACACGAGACCAAACCACCCTCCTGTTATGGATAAAGGAGAACTGAAACTCCAACCCGTCGACTCTGTTTTTCAAAAGCTAATACACGTTGATATGCATCAGAAAGGGTCACTAGATCAAACATGTTAACAGAATCCTTGATTTAGACTCTTAAACCACCAATGTAACGAGAGACAAGTTGATCATCAGTCTCCTGAATATCATTTCTTGCAATCAATTGATAAAATTCGGTTGTATAATCTTTAACAGATTTGGTCCCCTGTTTCAGATTCTTTAAGCGTTGGTACATCAACCGTTGGTAATTATGAGGAATAAAGTTGGTCCCCATTAACTTCTTCATCTTCATCTAACTGGTGACTCTTGGGTTTCCAACTCTCTCTCTCTTGTCAGTTTTAATTGTTGCCACCATGCGGATGCTCTACCATGTAGCTTAGTAGCGATCAATGAAACCCTAACCTCTTTAAATTCAAACACCTCTTTAACCGCAACAAGCCAATCAATGAACCCTTCGAGATTCAAAGTATCCCCATCAAACTTAGGAATATTGACTCTCATTCCCGATTCCTAACGCCTATTATCCTCCCTGTGATTACGCCTTGGTCGATCCAGTTGTTCATCAGAAGATGAACTGTTGCCGTCAAAGAATGGGTTTTTTGACTCTTCACCTTTACTTCCCCGACTGTTACGATCCCTACGTCTTCTTGGATTCATCTTGTCATTCATTCGATCAGCCAATTGATCAACAATATGATATAACCGCTCTTTCATTCTTGCTCATAAGCTTCAGTAAGAGGCCTATTTCTCCTTGGAGGCATCTTAACAGTAAACTTCAGGCCTCTGAAATCCAACTTGCTGTAGTGAAATAAACGAGAATAAACAACTCATGTGTTGATTCACAACGAATACCAGAAACAATCTTCAATTACCGTTTGAATATCGAGAAGAATACCGATAGTTAGGCACAATTCTTAGCAAAAACTGCCAGAAATAAACTTTTCATATATTTTTCAACTAAATAGCCAAGATCATAGTACAGTTGATAAATAGGCAAACGAAACTAAAACGGGCCTCAAAAGACAAACGGGCCAAAAATTAACCTAAAAACAAAAGTTCAAAAATACCCAAAAAACATAAAAATGCAAATAACTCATAAAATAAAGCATTTCGGGGCTTGAAATTTCCGTAACTTAACTATGTTGGTTACTACAGCGTTTTCCTCGTTCCAAGCTTCGAATCGGCTGGTTCTGGGTCTGAAACGGAGTCTCTGAGCCCAATTTATGCTACTTTGAAAAAAAGGCTTTTTCTTCACCCGATCTTGGGCCTCCATAAACAAAAGGGATTGTTCTTTAACACTTGGGCCTGCATCATGTTGGGAATTGAAGGCTTCTGAAGTTACTATTGTTAGTTTTAGAAGTTAATACTACTGGTTCAAGATTGTGCTCCTGTTGAAGTTTAAAGATATTAGTCTAAGTTATTAGTACTGCTAGCTATAATAGTTAATGCTGCCAGTACATTGTTAGTATTGCCTGTATAATTAGTACTGTTAGTTAAAACTTAGTGTTGTTAGTCTTGTATAGTTAGTACTGCTATTATGATATGCATGAGTTAAATTAGGAATAGATATGCATTATCATTATACGCGTTTTGTAAGCCCATTAGGGTTTCCTTGGTGTATAAAAGGAACCCTAAGGCATAGATCAAGATATATCAGTCTTTCATAGTTTTTCATAGCTTTAAGGTTGTAAACCCTAACACTGTCAAAGAGTGTTTGTATTAATATATTGGAGCTTATTGTTTTGGTTATATTTCTGTGTGTTAAACATTCATTTAACTGTTAATCTATTTTATGGTTATAAACCTGATTCCGAATAGTTTAAATCATAACACGTCAAAGTATGTCAATCTTAGTGCCATTGGATTATCTCCAAGGATACTAAACCTTACATCAAACTAAGGAGTTCAAGATTTGTTCATTGGGATCAACAAGTGGTATCAGAGCTTGTTGTGAAGATTTGAATAAAAAGAAACCAACAACACATACAAGATCTAATTCTCAGTGATAACATAGAGATAAGAACTAATTCTATAACTCTGACTGCAAAGCTCTCTACCCAACCCAGCGGGATTTAATGATCTCTGGTAATGAGGACATAGAACAATACTTATCTCATGACTGATTACTCCCTCTGGTAAGTAATTAAAAATGTTAAACATAAGTACTGAAGAAGAACTGTTGGAGAAACGAGCAGGAATATGACCAACTAACTGGCAGAAGAAAAATAGTGACAAGGAGGAATGACGATGAAAGCTAGAGGAACTCTGTTGATGGCACTCCCAAATAAGGATCAACTGAAGTTCCATTTATATAAAGATGCAAAAATTATCATGGAAGCCAGAGAATAGGTATGAGGAAAACAAGGAATCTAAGAAAGTTCAAAGAACTCTACTTAAGGCAACAAATGAGAACTTACAGGTTAAGTATCAGAGACAAAATAGACAAACTTTTTGATAGGTTGCAAAAACTTATCAGTTAGTTAAAGATTCAAGGCGAGGTTATTACACAAGAGGACATGAACTTAAAACTATTGAGAAGTCTTCCATCTGAATGGAAGACTCATGCTTTGATCTGGAGGAACAAACAGGAAATAAAGACCATCAGTTTGGATGACTTATATAGCAACTTAAAGATATATGAACCTGAAATCCCAGGATCATCAGGTACAAGTCAAAATCCACAAAATGTGGCTTTTGTGTCCTCCAACAGCAATAGCAGCACAAATGAAGCATATAACACTGCTTATGGAGTTAGTGCTGTTCATACTCAAAGTAATCCTGCATCTGGAGATAACCTTAGTGATGCTGTGATCTGTGCTTTCCTAGCTAGTCAGCCCAATTCTCCTCAACTTGCACAAGAGGATCTAGAACAAATTGATCCTGCTGATCTAGAAGAAATGGATTTAAAATGGGAGATGGTCATACTGACAATTAGAGCTAGGAGATTCATCAAGAGGACAGGCAAGAAGCTGGATGTAAATGGTCAAAGAGTTGGATTGATAGGTCTAAAGTGGAGTGCTACAATTTTCATAAATATAGTCACTTTGCAAGAGAATGTAGAGCTCCTAGAAATCTGGAAACCAGAGGAAGAGAGATTAATAGAAGAACTATGACAGTGGAAACTCCCACTGAAAATGCCTTGGTTGCTCAAGATGGAATTGGAGGGTACGATTAGAGCTACCAAGCCGAGGAAGAGCATCCTACAAACTTTGCATTTATGGCACATACATCTTCAGGAAGTTCTTCCAGTTTAGATTCTGAGGTAGATTCTTGTCCTAAATCATGTGTAAAAGCTTATGCTATTCTCAAAGAACATATGAAAGTTGTTACAGATTACAAAAAAGTCTCAATTTAATTTAGTATCTTATAAAGTAGGTTTAGAATCAGTAGAAGCTAGACTAGCTCACTATAAGAAAAATGATGTTGTGTTTAAAGAAAGCATTAATGTATTAAAACTTAAATTCAAACTAAGAGACACTGCTTTAGTTGAAAACAAAAGGAAATTGGAAAAAGCAGAAAAAGAGAGAGATAGAAGTTTCAAAATTCATCTAAATCTTTGAATAATTTGGCTGGTAAATTCAAGTTATATGACAAGTTAAAACTGTACTAGGATATTAATTCAGCTCTTCCTACGCAGCAGTCCTACAGTAGAAAGTTTTGTGAATACATCAGAGATGTTAGAAAATCAGGAGCATAATAAGTCCAAATCTGATAAGGGATATCATGCAGTTCCCCCACCTTATACGGGGAACTTCATTCCCTTCAAAACTAATCTAACATTTATGGATGAATAGGTTTGAAATGAGAATAGTGATGTTACTACTATTGTTTTACACCAAGTAATGTTAAGAAAGTTGAATTCAAATCATGATTTTTGCTGTGGTATGAAAAATAAATAGTGATGTCTAGTAACCCATAAAACTGTTATTGAAGAACAGCTTCAGTGAGAACCTCTAGTCATTGAGGATTGGAATTCTGATGATGAAAGTGAGGTAGAAATTATACCTAAGGATAAAACTGTTAGTTCTAGCACTGAAAAGATAAAACTTGTTAAGTCTGCTAGGGAAACAGTAGAGAAGGTAGAAACATCTAAACAAAACAAACACTATCCCTAGATGGAACCAAAGAAACTAGAACAATCCTTATATTCCAAAGACTAGTGAAGTGACATCTAAAATGATTCCAAAAGCAAGTTTTGTTTGTGTAAGTTTTGAGCATCTCCATTATATGTGTGATAAAAAGGTTATAAGACCAGTGTGGAACAACTCAAGTAGGGTTAAATTACAAGAACTCTATGCTAAAAAAATGACACACCCACACCCTAATAGAAGATTTGTTTCCACAAGCAGTATAAATAACCAGACTGACAAAATTAATACTGCTAGGAGAAGTGTTTAATAACTGCTGTCAGACCAGTTAATACTGCTGGCTCAAAACCAACTGTGAATCATCCTAGACCAATATCAAATGCTTATAAAAAGGGATATTCACAAGTCCACAAGGACCATTTAACAAGTCTTCAGAATACCAAAAATAGTAGTATTTTTCAATAAAAAGGTTATACTGTTAAGAGGTAAAAGATTACTACATTCTGCTAAGGGATAGAGCAGTAGTAAGTGAAAACAAGGGAAAAGGGGTTAATGTTGTTAAGGCCTCATCATGCTAGGTTTGGAAAGCCAAAAACAGTAGTGCATCAAATACTTTCAAGAAATATTCTTACATTGATGCACGAGGCAGATCCAAGTCAATAATGGCTTGGATCCCCAAAAGAGTCTAATTCTCTTATTTTATGTGCAGGGCAACCCACAACAGGGAGTACAAGGAAAAAAGAGTATTTGACAGTGGTTGTTCTAGGCACATAACTAGAAACAAATGTTATCTTACTGAGTATGAAGATTATGATGGTGGATTTGTTTCCTTTGGAGATGGTAAAGGTAGAATTTATAGAAAAGGTAAAATCAAAACAGGAACATTGGATTTTGATAATGTGTACTTTTGTAAGGAGCTTAAGTATAACCTGTTTAGTGTGTCACAAATTTTTGACAAAAAGAATAATGTTCTTTTTACTGACACTGAATGTCTTTTCTTATCTTCTGACTTTAAGCTACTTGATGAAAGTCAAGTTTTGCTGAGAGTTCCAAGAAAGGATAACATATACGGTGTTGACCTAAATAGTATTGTTCCTACTAAAGGCTTAACTTGCCTCTTTGCTAAGGCCATAATTGATGAATACGATTTATGGCACATGAGGTTTGGGCACATTAACTTCTAAAATATTAACAAACTGGTTAAGGGAAACCTTGTAAGAGGTTTACCCTCAAAGATTTTTGAAAATAATCATTCTTATGTTGCTTGTCAAAAAAGAAAGCAACACAAAGCCTCCTGTAAGACCAAACTTGTGAACTTAATCAGCAAACCCTTACATATGCTTCATATGGACCTACAAATGTTAAGAGTTTAATGAAAAAGTCTTATTGCCTAGTTGTCACTGATGACTTTAGTAGATTTTCTTGGGTATTATTTTTGGCCACTAAGGATGAGACTAGTGGGATAATAAAGATCTTCATAACAGAAATAGAAAATAAACTAGACTATAAAGTAAAAGTTATCAGATGTGACAATGGAACTGAGTTCAAAAATAGTATAATGAATTAGTTCTGTGAAATGAAGGGAATTAAGAGGGAATTAAATGTTGCTAGGACTCCTCAACAGAATGGTGTTACTAAGAGGAGGAATAGAACACCGATAGAGGATGCAAGAACTATGTTAGTTGACTCTAAGTTACCAACCACCTTTTGGGCTGAAGTAGTTAATACTGCTTGCTATGTGCTAAATAGGGTCTTAGTCATTAAGCCATCATACAAGACACCATATGAATTCATTCGTAGAAGAACTCCATTGACTGGACTACATGAAACCTTTTGGGTGTCATTTACCATCTTAAATACTAGGATCATCTGGAAAGTTTGATGGATAAAGCTAAGAGGGATTTTTTGTTGGGTACTCTGGTGGTTAGCAAATCTATAGAGTATTTACAAGAGGACCAGAATAGTTGAGAGAACCTTTAATTATTAGATTTCTGAAAATGCACCTAAAGTGACTAGAAATGGGACCAGATGGCTTTTGATGTTGATTCTTTGACCATATCTATGAATATGTGCTAGTTGTTTCGCAGGAAATCAAACTAATGGTATTGCAGGAATAGAGATAATATTGTTGCAGGTAAGTTGAAAGAAGATAGAACCTGAACAAGAGTACATCCTAATACCTATATACATAACTGATCCATTAATCTCTCAAGGTCCTAAGGATAGTGAAGAAGATGCAGGAGTGAAGCCTACAGAATTGGATGAAAGTGAAGCTTTAGATAAAGATGGGAAGGATGATCAACAACAGGAAGTGAGTTTGAAAGGCTACTTCAAAAACAAATTGGAAAATAGCCTAACCAGTACTAATAGTTTTAATATGTTGTGTACACATGTAGTGCTACTAGACCATCTTTTACTAATGATGATCCATCATCACCAGTTAATGCTGCTGAAGCTTTTAATGCATTTGAGGAACATCTATTTGAAAGATTTTCTCCTTTAAAAAATGCATTTACACTTCCACTTGTTTCAAATGTGACTCTAATAGATGATACTGGAATTTTTGGTAATGCTTATGATGATGAAGATGTGGGTGCAGAAATGACCTCAACAATTAGAAAAACATGAATGTCAGTCTATTCTCCAATAAGAATGGACAAGAATCATCTAAAGACGATCATTGGAGACTTAAATTCTGCTATTCAAACAAAGAGATATGACCAAGATTCAATATGGAACATGCTATGATTAGTTACATTAATAAGCAGAGGAGAACAATTCACAAATATTATCATAACTGCTTGTTTGTCTATTTTCTCTCTCAAACGGAACCCAAGAAAGTATTTTAAGCTTTGGAAGATCCCAGTTAGATAGAAGCAATGCAAGAGGAGCTTCTACAATTTAAACTTCAAAAGGTTTGGAAACTGGTTGATCTACCTAATGGCAAAAGGTCCATTGGAACAAAATAGGTCTTTAGACCAAAAAGATTAGAGAGGATTGTAGAGAGAAAAAAGCAAGACTGGTTGCCACATAGGTTATACCTAAGAAGAAGGAATTGAGTATGAGGAGGGGTTTTTGCTCTTTGTTGCTAGGATAGAAGCAATCAGCGTTATTTTTCGGCCTATGCATTCATTTTCTGGGGTTTATTGTGTAATAGTTTGGATGTAAAGAGTGGCATTTTTATATGGTACTATTGAAGAGGGGTATATGTTTGCCAACCTCCTGGTTTTGAAGATCCACAGTATCATGACAAAGTGTATAAGGTAGAAAAAGGCTTATATGGTCTACATTAAGCTCATAAAGCCTGGTATGAGACATTGTCTACCTACTTAATTGAAAATGGATTTAGAAGAGGCAATATAGATAAGACTTTGTTCATCAAGCAGGACAAATATGATATCTTGTTAGTTATTGGTGTTTGTTACTGAATATCTTCTTTGGGTCTACTAAAGAAAATCTTTATGTGAGGAGTTGAAGGTTTTGTTGCTAATAGATTTTAGATGAGTTCTATAGGGGAACTCACTTTCTTCTTAGGATTACAAGTACAACAGAAAGAGGATGGAATCTTCATTAGCCAAGACAAATATGTGGCTAAAATATTAAAGAAGTTTGATTTTGCCACTGTGAAGACAGCAAGCACTCCAATAGAGACTAATAAGGCATTTGTTAAGGATGAAGAAGCTGAAGCTGTAGATGTTCATTTATACAGATCAATGATTGGATCATTGATGTACTTAACAGCTTCTAGGCATGACATACTGTTTGTTGTTTGTGCTTGTGTAAGGTTCTAAGTTACTTCTAGAAGTCAAAATCTTTGTTGTGACGAGGTACCCTTAGATATTTGAAGGTCAACCTAAAAATTGGGCACTTTGGTATCCTAGAGATTAAACAATTGACTTAGAAGCTTTTTTTTGATAGTGATTATGCTTAGAGCTAGCTTGACAGGAAATCCTCACAGGAGGTTATCAATTATTGGCAAAGGTGATGTCATGGATATGTAAGATGCAGACATATAGGTTGAAATTCTACTTATAAAGCATTAGTTTGTATAGCTGTTGCTAATTGCTGTGGACAAGTGCTATGGATTCAAAATCAAATGCTTGATTATGGGTTCAACTTCATGAACACCAAGATTTACATTGATAATGAAAGCACCATTTGTATTGTGAAGAATCTAGTGTTTCACTCTAAAACCAAGCACATAGGAGATTGACACCCATTTCATCAGGGATTCTTTTGTGATGAGGTTAATTAAGGTGAGCAAGATTCTCACAGACACACAATGTTGCAGATTTATCATAAGGCTTTTGATGTTAGGCTGGTTAACTTTTTGGTGGTGTGGTGTGGGTGGGGGGGCTTGCATGCATTGGATGCTTAATCTTAGAGCATGGATTAAGGGGAGGTTTGTTGTGTTATTAGGTACAAAGGCTTATCCAACATAAGATGTTTGAGTTGGTATTGAAATGTTACATTGATGCCAAGTTATTTAATACTGTCGGGCTTAGTTAATTCTGCTAGGTGAAACTTTGTACTGCCAGTACAAACATTACTACTGATAGGGCTCAGTTAGTGCTGCTGTATATGTGAATTGGTGCAGCTGATAATACACATAGAAGCTTTGTTTGAGGGAAGGCTATATGGAACTATGTGTATAAGTACAACGGATTATACATCATTAGTGCTTAGAATATAGTGCAAGAGCTGCCAAGTGATGAAAATGGGTACTTTTGGTAGTAACTGATAATTAGTATGTCTAGCTTAAGGTTAATACTGTCAGTTATTATGAGCAATATGCAAGATGTTTTGGATTGTGTTTCTTTGTGTTTGGAACTAACATTTTGCAAGATTAGAGCTTAAAGGTTATTTGATTAATAATGGATATGCTGATTTGGTGTGAATGCTGGTGACTTTGTTAATATTGCTGATGTTTCACATGTTGGTTTTCACCACATACAAATGGTCAGCAATTAACAATGTCTAACAGACAAAGAAAGAATTGGATATTCTAGGAAAATGTGACTGGTAAAGAATTCTCAAATACTTTGATGGTTGGTAGTTTGCAAAAATATAAAGTGCAAAAGTTAGTAATGCTAGCCTAACCTTAGTGCTGCTAAAGTTTCCTTTTATAATATAAACAAATTTTTTTATTTTTAAAGGTTCAGGGGTAATTTTGAAAATTAATGACTATTTCATCTTAAGTTTCTTTAGTGTCTATATGAAGCCTATTAATCAAACAATATATTTTGCAAACTACTAATTTCTCATATTCATCAACCCTAATGATTTTTATTTTTCATACTGATAAAATATATAATTTCCAAAAAAAAAAAATATTATTCATGGCCGGATCTTGCTTTTGGTAAACCAAACACAACTGGTCGTAGTATGGAAAAGAGTGAGGAGAATGCATAATTTAATCAGATAGTGGACTTCCTCTCTAATGTTTCGATCAACTATGCTATCACTGTAGGTCCCACTATCTATGCTTTTTTTATTGAACAAGTTTGGGAATACTGCCACTTCCAAAACAGTTATTTCGTAAAGCAATACATGATAGTGATGGAAAGGCATTGAGTAATATCAGAATCACAGTAGGGATTGTATTCTCTTTGATGATGAGGATTGTAATTACTTGCCTCACAAATGATGATATTTTAAAAACCTTGCATTGATAGGTCATGAACAACTTTTCTACAAAACTTACTTTCAATAATGTTCAGTCTCTCCACAATGAAAATTCCTTATTACATACCATACTTCTTTGTATAAGTTAAAAAATCAAACTGGATGGAATGAGTTTTCAATAATTTAGGACTTCTGCAGTTATATGTTTGGCAAAAGGGTTAAAAATTTATATTTCTAAATTGCATTTTTGTTGGTATGTGAAGAAACTTGGATTCAAGAAGGTTTTTAATGTACTCTATTGGTTTTTACAACTCTTTTTAAATTACCAGCTTAAGATTTTACTAGAACCTTTTTAATGATACTTATCGACACACCTAGCTTACTAAAAAGTTTTCTAAAAATAAGCAAGGGCCAAAGTATAAGGTTTTCAGAAAAAGTTACGCTAACTTTTAGACTCCATGTGAGCAAAAACCATAAACATGAGGGTGAAGGTTCAGCTTAACCACTGAACCCTTACCCACACACAATCTATCTCACAAACAAATGTTTCAGAACATAAACAAGGGCACCACTTCAAACGGAACACACCTCACAACAGTTTACTATGAACCTCAAACTGAAGCATACATTGAGCAAATTACTTCCTCTCCTTTACATATCTTAGAAAATCACATAAGATCAAAACATAGGAGAGCCAAAATGGTCACTGTAGTTTCATCCAGGAATAGTGTGCTCTAGTCCTTGGAGCGGATGAGGTTGTCCATAAGGAGGGGGTGACAGTGTAGAATGGGCTATCACTACTGAATGCTTAGGCTTGTTGAAGCACAGGACAGTTGGATAACTTTATTAGGACCAGTACACGGCAATGACCTATGTTGGACATTCATCAGGGATTGGATACATGTGGCTAGTCCCAGGTCGCCACAGAAACCATGGAGGTGCTCTTGCTAGATAGAGTCTGAGAGAAGTGCTTGAAAAGCACAATGAACCACCTACCCGAGAAGAGTCAACACCATCTGGAAGTTGGGGAGGGAAGCATGGAAAATACTTTTTGAATTGATGGCAACTGTACCATCTTACCCTTGATTCACATCTCCAGGAGGTTACCCCACACCTAAAAGTGATGGTAGGGTAGGATAAAATGAAAAGATTAATGGCTATGTGTACAAACTAATCAAATTAGTGCTTGACTTAGAGAAAGAGAAGGATGCATAAGCTGTGGAGATACTCAAACTAAAGCAAATGAGTTAGAAATTAGAAAGAAAGAGGAAATCAAGCATCTCACACCTAAGAAGGAGGATATACAGGCAGGTTCAGTCTTCTGATGATGATTTGGATGAGGAGGATGCATCCGAACAAGGGAGGAAAAGTGACAAGAAAAATTTAATGTTCAAAGATAGTGACTTTGATGTACTTGATGATGATATGGAAAATGTTGAAAGAGAGACAGTTAATACTGCTACCACTGTAGTTAGTGCTGTTAGTGCACCAGTTACTACTGCTGGTGTAGCTATTAGTACTGCTGAACCTAGAACACCTCCAACAACTGCTGCAACTGCATTTATAGATGAAGATCTTACCATTGCTCAGACTTTGGTAAAGATGAGGAGTGAGAAAGCAAAGGAAAAAGGAGTTGCTTTCAGAGATGTGGAAGAAACTCATAGACTAACTAGATCAACTACAACACTTCAACCTCTTCCAACTATTGATCCAAAAGACAAAGGTAAGGGTGTACTGGTTGAAGAAGAACCTGAGAAACCAGAGAAAGTAAAAAGAAGGAATCAAGGGTTGTCTTAAATTTAAAGTGATGCAGAGTTATCTCAAAGATTACATGAGGAAGAGTTAGCAGAGTTGGACAAAGCACAAAAAGAAAAACAAAAGCAAGAAGAGGCTACTAATGCTGCTTTGGCTGAAGAGTTTGATGAAATTCAAGCCAGAATAGCCTGCTGATCATGAACTGTGTATGACTGACACATGAAAGAGCAAGAAATAATCACAAATAAAAGAAAGGGCCACATTGTTAAGCCAGATACTTTGAAAGAAGAAAAGAAAAACAATTAGCAGTAGAAAAGATAGAGGAATAAGGAACAAACCACCTACAAGAGCTCAAGTCAGGAACAGGATGATTACTTATCTCAAACATATGGGTAAGTACACTCATCAACAACTAAAGCATAAGACTTTAGAAGAACTTCAGAAGCTATACCAAAAGGAGCAGAAGTGGATTAATGACTTTAAGCCTATGGATTTTGAAGAAGATGGTAGCAATACAAAGAAAGCTAGCAAAAGGATAAAGAGAATTACAGATTTAACCAGTAAGCAAAAGTCACCTAAGAAATCTAAGGTGATAAAAGAACAAGAATCTGCAGAAAGTAATGAAGAAGCAGCAGCAGACTATGAGCAAGAAAAGGAAGAGTTGAGAATGTGGTTAGCAGTTGTTCCAGATGAAGATGAGACTGTGGATCCAGAGATTTTATCTGTTAAGTATCCTATAGTTGATTGGGAATCTCAGAACTTAGGAAGTGTTGATATGGAGGATATTCATGTTTATAAGATAATTAGAGCAGATGGGAATACTAGTTATCATAAAACATTCTCTAGTATACATTCTCTAGTATGTTGAGGAAATTTAATAGACAAGACTTAATTGTTTGACCACTTTGCGTAATGAAAGGTTGAAGACAATACTCAGATGTTATATTTGTTGCTTTGGGGAGATCTCAAGGTAATGTTTGAACCAAATGCTAAAGATGAAATTTAGAGTAATCAACAGGATTGGACTCTGATTAGCTGGAAACTGTATGAAAATTGTGGAGTTCACTCATTGCTGATGGATGGTACTTTGACCTGCTTCAACATGTTAGTAGAGAAAAGATATCCTCTCATCAAGGAAATGTTGAAGAAAATGTTGAACTAGAAGCTAGAAGTTGAAGCTGAGAGTACAATGGCATTTGAGCTTCTCAAGTTTATCAAGTCACATGTAGAAGAATGAAGAAGTGTTTGGATACATCCTCCTAGTGTTCAAGATGCTAAAAATGAAGAAACTTGATGATTAACAAAGTGAATATCAAGTTTAGGGGAGGATTATTAGGAATTGTGGACTTCTATAACTTAGTGTTGCTGATTTAACTTGATATTGCTGGTGATGGTTAGTGTTGTTGATGAAGATTTGTAAAAACAGTCTAAGTTATTAGTACTGTTAGTTATATTAGTTAGTACTACTAGTACATAATGTTTTTAGTAACTGCCAGTATAGTTAATACTTGTTAGTTAATAGTTTGTGTTTGCTTGTCTCTATATAGTTTGTATTGTTTGTTGTATGCATGAGTTAAATTAGAATTAGATATGCATTATACATTATACGCGTTTTGTAAGACTATTAGGATTTTCCTTGGTGTATAAAAGGGAACCCTAAGGCATAATCAAGAATGTTAGTTTTTCATCAGCTCAAGGTTGTAAACTATAAACAATCCCAGATTTTTCATCTAATGCATAATCGATTCATTTTACTATGATCACAATTAGACCGGGAAATTTTTGCTTTATTACATTACTTGTTATTGTCAATACCTCATGTATGTCTGTAACTTGCATAACTAAAAGAAGACGAGGCTCACACAACCTATCTATGGCAATCCTATCTTCATATATGTCAAGCAAACATCAAAACATGTCAAGTTAATATCATCATATTCTTATTACAAAGTATATTATTCCTATAATATACCATTCGCAATGTTATATCAAAACGGGCTTAAACGTTATCGATATTACCTCTAAACCCTAATTGTTAAAGGAATAAAATATCTAAAGTGAATGCACTAGTACTAGAGCATATGTACAAGCAATATAAACATCTCATTTGAATATAAATATATTAAAGTCAATGTAAAATATCAAAAAGCTCAATGTACAAGTCAGTAAGCATTGATCTCTAAATAGCCCGTTTTACCTCCCGTTTTATTATAAATGTATTCTCACCACTTGTGTACTACTAAACTTACATATATATTTGTGTTATACCCTAATTATTATATTCCTATGATTTTCATCACATCTATTTCACTCAAAAACCCTATTCAAAACCCTAAACATAAACCGAGCTAGTTTCTAAACGTGATCGTTTCTTCTTTTTATCCATTGTAACCTATACCAATACTTAAATAAGTTATAATAACATAAAAATTACAAACTTTCTCAATCACTTTCCATCATCATTTTCCATATTAACAACAATATTACAAGAAATAAAACTAGAAAACCCTATTGTAAATTTGACCGTTTACCTCATTTTTACACATTTTAAACTAAACCAACCTTCAAATTTTGATTATAATCCTTAATATAAGTCTTAGGATCAGTAACCTATCATTCCTAAACAAATGTAATGAATTAAAGGACTAGAAAATAAACCGGAACCCTTATGAACCCTAATTGAAACCCGAAATACAAACCTTGCAAAATAACCATTTTAACAATTTTCATTGCAACCAAGCACCTCCATGATAAGATATTCAAATCCTTAAGCTGTTTCACAGCACCTCACACATAATATCTTTACTTATATAGTTTAAAATTGGCACATGGCCTCCTTTTTTTCTTGTGTAGCCACAGCATCACATGGGCAAAACAACTCACAAGATAGTTTTTAGCTTGACCAACAAATATAATATACCCTCTCAATCATCCCTATAGGTCTTCTCATGTACTAACAGATCACATAGCTTAACTTGAGTCACCAAGTCATTTGTACCTATAAATAGTAACCTAAACACTTCTTCTTTCTTCATCCCACCACTAACTCCTATTATAAACCTTACATTGAAGCAACTACTTTTCTTAATGATCTAGTGATCTTAATAATGCTCAAGTACAGTAAGGAAGCAAAATAAACCATAAAAAATGCCCGGAGTTCATTATTTAGGGTACGAAGATATACGTCCGATTCCGACACGTTTCTAAGCTATAAGCTCAAGTCCAGGTTCTATAAGCTTATATTTTGTATTCCTATTATAATGTTCTTATGATCTATGTAAAAATCTTTATATAAGATTTTAAAACTCAAAAACCTATGTGTTATACGTTTTTGATCCAAAACCGTACACCCGAAACCCTAATTTCATGTTTTTACTTAATCTATAAGCTAAGCTTGTAAACTATTGTTATAATATATCCTAGCATGCTTAACTAATGTTAAAATAACCACTTTATTGATTATTGAAGGAATTTGAACTTAAAACCCGCGCGTTTACGTTTTGAAACCCTAATTTGACCTATTTTGCTTCCTAGCCTAACGAATCATTATTTTAAACTTGCGTTACGTTAAAACTTCATATTTTAGTTTATTATAACTTATAAATATCTTTTGAAATGTTAAAAGAAGCTTGCATGGCAATTTGGACATATTTTGTAATTATATCCATGTAAGGGTATATATCGTAAACCTTCATGAAACTTTATAAACTAAAAGGGGTCTGAATATGTCATTTTTTCAAAGTTTTAAACTATAGGGGTCATATTATGTCCTTTTCAAAGTAAAGTTTACTTGGCATATACTTCAAAGTTGAGGGATCCATATTCAAAAAGTGCAAACTCCAAGGATTATTTTGCAATTTTCCAAACCCTAGGGTCTAAAATGTAACATTTTGAAAAATTATAAAATCATGTTTAAAACCTTACAAGACATAACTTTAATTAACGCTTCTCGTGTTTAAACATTTCAGATATTGATTTATAAAACACTTAAACCGATTATATCGTATCAGATACTAGGGAGCTTTATTTTTAAGGAGTTTCATTCTTAGTTTACGTTCTATCTGAGTTGTTGGGTTTACAATTTAAAGTGCCTTAGATCCTCAACGTTTACTGAATGACTTATGATATTATGATGGCCCGAACGTTGATACAAATTCCAACTCTTCAATCAAACTCATCAACTCTTATAAAACTAAAGTTCTAGAGTACATCTTTTTAAGACTTGACATATTTATCTCAGTTGTGTGACGTGGCTGTTTACTAATATTTTTATATATCAAACCATACACGGTTTTGATTTGATAAGGGGGGGGGCGGGGGGGGGGGGGGGCTCGTCAGCTTTCATTTTTTTTTTTAAGAATAATTATTCAGTCTTACCTATCAGGTGAAATTCATAACCTCGACTTTAAATTATTTACATGTTTTATAAAATCGTGAGGGGGATACATAATTGTTACAAAACTTTTTAAATACTCAAGTTATCTTATTACAATTGTGATTGTTTTTCAATGACTTAGTAATTTCTAGCCTCACTTTTAATCTCTTTAATGCTTTCTAAACCAGCAAGGGGGGATACATGCTATTATAACAGCTTCAAATGTTTTACCAGACTATAAGCTAATCTGATGTTTTATTAATTTTTTTTTTTTTTTCAATCAATGTCTAAGTTATAAATCTACAAGTCATTAAAATTTGACCTACAAGTCGTTAATTGACTATGGATGTTATCGGTTGTATCATAAATCCTTTTAAGTCGTTAATAAATTTGACTTCGAGTTGTTAAATTAACTTTGGATTTAATGTGTTAGTTCATAAATCTACATAGGTTTCCGGGGTTATTTTTTAATAATTTGACTTCGAGTCGTTAAATTGACTTTGGATATGATAAATCCTTCAATCGTTAATTCTACTTCGAGTCCATTAAATTGACTCTGGATGTTAATTGTGATTATGAGGCTCTCGAGTCAATTAATTGACTTTGGATGTTAATTTGTTGATATATGAGCTCTTAGAGTGTTAATGACTTTGGATGTTAAATATGTTGATATTATAAGATCTGCACAGTGTTAAATTGACTTTGAGGATAAGTGTTGGTGGACATGAGAAACATGACCAATCAAGACAAACAGGGCAAATAACGGGATAATAATTTTACTATGATTCATTGCGATTTTTACTAAGAACCGGTATTTAATACATGACCCAAGATCATAACAATATCATTTTCATAATAATTGTGTTTATACAATTATTATAATATTACTTGTATTCAAACTGTTTATATCAAACCTATGAATTTCACTCAACCATTGTGTTGACTTTTTAGCATGTTTATCTCAGGTAATTGAGCAAGTTGCGGCACGGAGTGGCATGGACTCGAAGATGGCTGAACTGTTATCATTCAAACATAATGTTTTAGATTTTGGGACCTGCATTTTGTAAAAACTCTGATTATAATGAATGATAACTAAATTTTTCCAACAACGTCTCTTTTGAGTCGTTTTCTATGATTATGATTGTTGTATCCATGAAGTAATACCCCAGATTAGCTTCTGCTGCTATATTGTAAAAATGGGGGTGTTACAGATTGGTATCAGCGCCATGGTTATAGAGAACAAGGTCAAAACCTTAACTATAACCACATTTCATTTTTCAGCCATCAAAGTCCTCCGTGCCACTACATTCCGGAACAAGTATGTAAAGATACATATCTATTATACTATTATATAATTATACTATATTATATCATAAATAACTTATGTTATTTACAACTGGGTTGTTAACAGAACGATGTCTTCTCCTAACCACTCTACTTCCTATCTTGAGGATCTATAAATATTCTTAACTATACTTTGGTCTCATCGGATTATTTCCCAGCTTCAGTGGGAAGCAGATCTTTTAACTCTTCGGAAAACTCTACAGATAATATGACCCCACCGGTATTATCATCTTGCTACAATAATACTTATTTGAAGGACGTACAAGCATTTTATCACCTATTTCATCATTAGATCATATTACTCCACCAACTATTTTAACTCCATCTCCAGTATTACCACCATCACTACTATTTGATCCTCGATATTTCTTTGTTCCTGAAGAACTATTACCACCTAAGAAGCGAATATGTTCCTCGTCTTCTTCCTCAACTACGTTATCTAATTCATCTCAGAATCAAACTTGTAATTTGGTATCACTATCTTCCTTAGTTTATACTCTTACCCCTCCTCAAGTATTTGAAATAGAAAAATGTTCAGATAAGATGTATCTAAAACATCATGAGAAACAAGTCAAAGATATCTTGAATTATTTAGACGAACTCTATCTTCACCGCATTGAGAGAATGGAAGAAGGACGTATAAATGGTAACGAACTAAAGACTGAACTCAAGAAAATCCATACTCAGATTATCAAACTTTAAAAGAAGCAGTTAGGGCAAAAGGATAAGATTGCCTTTCCTTACTATAGAAATTCCGATCTTGAACAAATCATTGAGAAAATCCAAGCTCATCACCAAACAGATCAGGAGGATCTTTAGGATGTCATCTACCAGCTCAGAATCAACAAACTCTTAGAATAATTATAACTTTATCCTAGCCATGGGATGTGTGGTATAAATAAAAATGCTTGTCAAATCTTGACTATGTACAGTAAGAAGGCAAGTTATTTATAAAGGCAATCCCGTTTCGTATCTTATTGTTTCCAACTTATCGCTCTTTCATGAATCATTATCTCCGTCTTCATGAATCATACCATAACCCCTAAATGCTTAAAAATTCAAAAATAAGCATTTCTCTTTAACCACTTTAAGCATCACATTTTCTTTTAAGTATTACCTTTCAAAACTTGTGATGTCATTCTTACTACGCGTTATCTTGTGTTGATAGAATGCCTCCCAAAAGGACGTCAACATCTGAAACACCAGCCATAACTTTAGCTGCCATCCGGCAACTAATTAATGATGGCATTTCCTCAGCTCTGAAAGCACAAGCTGCATCAATGGCAAGTGCTAGTAATCCTAATAAGAACACCGGGACAAGTGAAACTATAGTAGCAAGAAAAGGAATCAACGATCACAAAAGAAAGTTTGAAGATAGAGGAAACACCACAAACAACAACAACTATCCCAAACACAACAACAATAACCACTCCAACAATCGCAATAACAACAACTACCAAGACAACAACAACAAAAACAACCATAACAATGATTACCACCAACAGCAGAATAGAAGACAAGAAACTATTAGGACTTATCCTACCAAAAATTACCATGGAAACCGCCCTTTGTGTACAAGATGCACCCTGCATCACATAGGAGTTTGCACTGTCAAGTGTCGAAATTGCAACAAGGTGGGTCATTTGACCAGGAAGTGCAGAAGCAAAGGACCAGCTATGGGAAGCAACCTGCTATCAGTGTTTGTAACTTTTCATGCCTATGGAGAGAAAGGGCATTACAAAAGTCAGTGCTCATTAAAAACAGACAACGATACTTCTCATGTTTCTAAGAAAAGCTTATGTGACGAATCCCTCATCATTCCAAAGAAAGAAATTTAGCTTGATGATAAACTTAATGGAAGAATCAGTGGAGATTATGGATCGAGAAATCAAGCAACTAAGACGAAGATGCATCCCTATAGTCAAAGTAAGATGGAACTCTGAATTTACATGGGAACGTGAAGATCAAATTCATGCTAAATATCCACATCTATTTTCCAACATCACTCAATCTCTCAACTAAATCTCGAGACATGTAACATAAGTATCAACTCTTTTTTTTCATATGTAAAGTTCGTATGTAAAGTTATCCATGAAATAATAAATTAATAATTCCATTACATCTTGTTATCTGGTGATATCAAAACTCGACATTGTTTGTCAATTCTATCATGTTCAAACTCTGAATACTCTCCTCATACCTTTATCCTCGATTATATGAACGTCAGTACAATTAACATCTCAATATTAATTAACCATTCATGATCATATCATTTTCTACACATTACCGCCTCGATATCATGTTTTTATGCTTGGGTAAGACGATTTATGATCATCTTATTGAAATGAATTAAAACGCTTCTTCATTTTAATAAGGAAATTTTAAATCTCTGAACTATGAGTTTATAAATTCTCAGTTACAAGAAGTTGGGCGCTTCTTTTTGTAAGTGACTAAT
>BQNB010047978.1:1975-14054 GCA_026074375.1 Tanacetum coccineum
ATGGATGAATAGTAGCTTGGCAGGAAATTTGTTTTGGGATACAGGGTAACGGTTGTTTGTTCTGAAATTGATAAGTTGTTGCATCGTTAGTCCTTTTGGACTAACAATGTTAGTCCTTGAGGACTAACGATGTAAGGTGTTAGGGACTTGTGGTGTAAATGGGTTAAGGGTGGATGGTTTGGGCTTTTGTTTGGGCCAGTTTAAGGTTTTAATGGACTTAGGGTTTTAAGGCTTTTTAAAACTTGTAAGTTTTATGAATCAAGGCTTAATGGGCTGACCCTGCCCATTAAATGGGTACAGGTTGGCCCATTTAAGATTTCTTCGGATTTGGCTTCGTCTTTGTCTTTGACTTTTTAACTTTGACTTTGATTTTTCACTCTCTTTCCAATCCTGTGCTCGGTTTTGTCCGTTTTGGCTTGATTTTTGTCATTTAGTGAATATCCGTTACCTGCACAATCATAAATCACAAAACACACAAATACAATGTATTTTTGGTATATTTTGGTCATTTTAGGCATGTTTTTATAGGTAAAAGGTATGTGTAATTAAACACATACCAATAACCCTGTGTATTTCACTGCCATATTTCGCTAAAATCAAAAATGCAGATATTTCGCTGGCATCAAAATACATGTATATTTCGTCGAAAATATCACAACTTATTTCACTGCCACTTTTTGTACCTGTCCTTTTTCCTAAAATTTTGGATCTTGTCTTTTCTTATTTTCTTTAAGCCTCGAGATTCAAACAAGGACCAAAATAAGCTTGAAAAAAATTGTTTTCCCAAGCCAATAAGCCACGTAATAAGTAGGTAACAGTAAGCTTTAAATAAGCTTGGACAAGGACGAATTAAACCATTTACCCAATAAGTGTGAAATAAGCTCGAAATAAGCCAAACCAACCAATAAGCCATCAAAACCCTTTGAATATACAATAATGATGATGGAAAATTAGGAAAGAGATGGACTTTTATCACAAACACACAACAAAAAACAAAAAAATACCATCCGTGGCTTTTTCCCCAAAATAAGCTACGAATAAAAGCTAAAAATTATCCATAAGCATGAAACAACACAACACAATACAAAACACCCTCAGTTTACTCTTGATACCAATTGTCAATGATTATAAACACCTTTTCAGGGGGACAGGATTGATAAAAATAAACAAGTTGAACCATGGTTGTTTCTGTTATTTATTAGATTAGGAAAAGACAAATAATAATTTACATCCACACCCCTCTCGATAAGTCATGAGGGGTATATATATGCCTAATACAAAGCTATCTATCCCTCATTTACAATAATAGTCCCTATGTATAGCAGTTGGTCTATTGCTAGTTCAATTCACGTGTTAGACGCTAGCTTCACAAAATAGTAAGGTTAACAGTTTAAGAAGAACTACGGTGTAACCAAGCTGGAGTTACATTGTAGGTTTCAACATGATATGGAAGTATTTTGCTGACGTCACAACTACGGCGTAGTTGGATCATTTTGATTACATCGTAGCTTTGAATGAAAATAATGCCTTTAGTAGCTATGGCGTAGCCGAGTCGATGGAGCTACGCCGTAGCTAGTTCCCTTTGACACCAAAAAGTATTAACTTCAGGGACTTAAAGTGCGTAATTATTATATAATTTCAAGGATTAATGTATTTACCATGAGAAGGATGAGGGACTAAATTTGTCAAAAGCCTAAACTTGCCATGACACTATATATATAAAATGAATGAGAATTTTGTTCTCATTCTATTTGTTCCTGGTGGGTCAGCGACAAGCAGAAGGAAGAAAGGGATGGGTGAATAGTGGTATAGGGCAACCATTCGGGGTTGCCACGAGATTCAACTAGAGGATCGGAAGCACGATATTTAGCATTATTTGTATATAACACTTCAATTAATTATGTTTGATTCAATTTCTTTATTGACCATATCATTGATTTGATTTGGCTTTTAATTGATTATGTTTTGTTATTGATAATATTATTTATTATTTGTTCTTCGGCATGTAATTAATTAATTATCCTTTAGTTTATTTATTTTTGATCTTATAGTCTTATTGTTATTTTACTTGGATATTCTATATGCTTGTCAATTGATCCTCGTGTTTTGGTAGTGCTAAGGCTAGTGTAGAATCTATTAGCTAGTGATTAGGCTTAAACAGTTGAATGGTAGTTTAATAGGTTTCTTGAGATGAGACCATCATCTCGATTATAGGGGTTGACTATATCATCGCCTACATTAGATTAGGCACTTAAAAAGCACGAGGAAGTCTTTTGTTAGTTGGCACCTAATAGGAGGGTTTGAATGTTGAGAAGTGGGATTGTCGACATTAGACATGTCTTTAGGTGTAATGACTATGAACTAGATGCATGACTTCCGTGAACAATGGGGTTAAGATCATAGGAATTTAGGTTAGGTTTTGACTACAAATCAGACATAATGATATTAGAACCACGATATAAAATGAGAATTAGACATTGCACTTAAGATCATAATAATTGAACTTATGATTATTAGCTAAGTAAATGCGTTCATCTTTTTAGTTGTTTACCACAATGCAAGTTCCCTTTAGACAAGTTAGGCCCACTAAACCCAATCACGTTAATCAAATCTCAAATGTGTTTATTTACCGCTTTTTTAGACAGATTGTCATTTTAATTAGACATCTAGAGAGTATAAATGGTTCTTAGGGTTGAAACCCGTACTTACCAATCACTACACTACTACACACTACAAGATAGGGTACACTGCTCTTTAGTGCATAGGAATAGTCTAGGTAGTTAGGGTTTTATAAAAGTAAAACCTCATTGATGAGGTGTCATTTTATACACTTTTTTAGGGTCATTTAACCCCCTAAATCATACAAATATGCACAGATTATGTGCTTAATAATTTGTTTTTGTGTTTTTAGCATTTGGATGACTTTTGGAGGAAATATACGTGACTTAGGTTCATTTGGAGAAGAAACGGACCAAGACTACGACTCTATACCAAATCTCTTAAAGAAATACGCATTCAGACAGTGGAGATGGCGTCACGATTTCTTACGACGACGTCAGATCATATAAGAAACGACATCAGGATTCTCAAGACGACGTCTGAAAGTAGCTGCCTCAAAGTTTCATCGAAGCGACGTCGTCAGAAATGTTGTGACGCTGTCGCGACCTATTTTCCTATATATACAAACTCGTTTTAGGGTTTTTAGTGTGTAACTTTTGGGAGACGAACCCTAACTTTAATAGTTCGAGTGTAGCAGCTTTTAGGCTATTTTTAAGGTATCAAAACCCTATTGTATCAGCCTTGAATCCATGGTTTAATCAAGTGAAGTTCATTTATCCCTAATCACTTAGTATGTCTATGTGTTTTGTGATTGATACTTGGTCTTCTCCTTTATTTAACATGCTAGCTAGATCCTTTAGTATTTACTTATGATTGCATGAAAATTAGTTTGTAGTTCATTTTAATGTTGCTTCTTGTGATGGATGCGCACGTTAGGCTTTAGAAAACTAGCCATAAGATATTAAATTAGCATAGACGTCTAGGGAAACATGGGTGTGTAGAAAGGATACCATCAGTAACAGTCTTCATACTACCTTACCCCTAATATGGTTGATCCCTCTAAAGTGTTTTAAATGCAGATAATATACTCAAGTAATATACTCTTGGGGGCCTTGTAATAGTCTTCATACTACCTTACTTGTGCGTTGCCTTAACGGAATATTACGTAGACGGCGTTTTTGTGTAATTTGTTCATAACTTACGAAAACCTTACGCAGATCATCACAAGTATGACAAAGCAACAGAATTAGGAGAAGCAAACTAAGAAGTAGTGAATGATTAAGTAAATACGTTCGTTTATCATATAGTTATCACAAAAGTAGTTTAGATTTATATTTAGTTTAATTAGTTAAAACCAAACCAACCTCTTAAAACCTGAATTTTACTTGCTTTCTCTAAAATATAAAAACTCAAAAATAATCTTCTCTCACCCCTTAGACCTCTATTGTATTTTGTTCGATCCTTCCCGACCTATTTCTCTAGAGAACAATAACAACCCCCCGAGTCTTGCCTTACTACACTACAACAGTTAGGTGCTCTGCCTACGGAGTTGTAAAACTTCTTGTTGAAGTCTAACGATTACCGCATCAAGTTTTTGGCGCCACTGCCGGGGGATAGTTAGGTTTCGAACTTTATCTACCTTAGGTCTACTCGCTAGAATCCTTTCTAGTGAGATTTTATTTTATTTTTATTAGCTTTCTTTAGTCTATCGTTTCTTTATTCCCTTTGTTTTGTAAATCTTTTCATCAACCTCTATGGAAGACGAAAATCCTATCCGTACTCTTGGAGATTACTCCAGACCTAGCCACGAGGGCTATCAAAACACCATTGAGATCCCTGATGGGAACAATGTGGTGCCTCTGCGATCCGACACCATCTGGTTGGTGCAAAATAAATGCTCTTTCTATGGACTTCGGTCCGAGGATCCAATCCAGTATCTTAAGGATTTTCTAAAACTAGTAGACTCACTTGACCTTGATGTTGAAAATAAGGAAAGGACACGCCTGTATTTATTTTAATTTTCCCTTCGCGATCAAGCTAGCAATTGGCTTGAACGTCTTCCTGCAGGATCCATCTCCACCTAGGAGGATCTTACTACTCATTTCCTTACTTAATTCTTTCCACCGGGAAGGACTGCAAAACATCAGAATGACATCCTAATGTTACAACAACATTAAGGTGAATCTCTTTCTGAAGCATTGACTCATTTCAAGGACTTACTCCAAAAAGTCCCTCATCATGGCATCGATCTTTGGCTACAAGTCTAAATCTTTTATGACCATGTCAATCTCGCCACAAGATGAACAATCGACCAATCGGCCAGAGGTAAGCTTCGTGACAGAAATGCCAAAGAATCTTGGGCACTATTAGAGGACCTCGCCCTCTATGATAACAAAAACTAGAATGAACCAAGAAACTTCGCTAAACTGATTAAGGCGATCTCTTTGCCTCAAGATGTCCTGAGTACATCCGACCATCGTCTCATTGAGCTTGAAAATCAAGTCTAACGTTTGATGGAAGCTCATATTGCTCCTAAATCAGCCATTCAAATGAACAAAATCTCTTCGTTTTGAGAGATCTTTGGTGGTCCTTACGACACTCAGTATTGCATGGAAAATCCTGAGCAAGCTTTTGTGATTATGCATCCTCGCGTAGTAATGAAGTAGGAGGTAAGCAGTTCACTACAAACCAAGGACCATGAAACTTCTAAAGGGTTTGCCCATCACCACTTCTACCATTTCTTTTAGAATAAACTCTCCTATGTCTTCTAGAACCACAAAGTCAGTCACATAGGTGAAGCTTCCACTGAATACGTAAACATCCCTAACTATGGCAACTAAGTTCAATCCCGTACTTTCGAGACCATCTACCATTATAGTGTTATAAGCCTTCTGCGTAATAATATTCATTAGTAGAAAGGGGTCAAAATAGGCAAGAAACTTCCTAAAGTCAATCTTACACTGGAATGCTAGGTCATCCCCATCAAAACTATTAATCACCTTTCTTTGGCACAATTTCCCCGCATTCCCATATCCTTCCAGCTTATTAAGTACTTCACCATCATCTAAATTGTTATGTAAATCTAAAAAGGGAGAAACCAAAGGTGTATCTACCGATCCATTATTGGGTTCAACACCATCTGTATCAGTTTTGTTTGGTTGGGTTGCAAAGTTCTAAGAAATTGGTCAATGTTCTCTAGGCGAGAGTCAATGTTGGCCGAGATTGCCTGTAGCTCGAGGAGCTCTTGCACAACTTTTGTACGAAGTACGGTTGGTAAAACGGGTAGGTCTAAGGCTGGTGGTGGATTCACGTTCTTCATAATGAAGAATGGATAGTCAATGAAAAATTACCAACAACTACACAAAAAAAGATAGACTACAAGAAAGCTAATGACAAGAAAATAAAAATCTCACTTAAAAGGATTCAAGCGAGTAGACCTAAGCTAAATAAAATCCGAAACCTAAACTATTCCTCGGTAGTGGCGCCAAAAACATTGATGAGGTTGTGAAACTCCACTAAGTTTTACAACTCCCTTGGCAGTGTACCTAAATGTTGTAGTGTAGTATAGGCAAGACTCGAGGGTTGTTATCGTTCTTTAGGGAATAGCTTGTGAAGGTCCGAACTAGATGTAACAAAGAAAAGATAGACTACAAGAAAGCTAATGACAAGAAAATAAAAATCTCACTTGAAAGGATTCAAGCAAGTAGATCTAAGCTAAATATAATTCAAAACCTCTACTATTCCCTGACAGCAGCGCCAAAAACTTTGATGAGGTTGTGAAACTCCACTAAGTCTTACAACTCCCTAGGTAGTGTACCTAACCGTTGTAGTGTAGTATAGGCAAGACTCAGGAGTTGTTATCGTTCTCTAGGGGAACAACATATGAAGGTCCGAGCTAGATGTAACTAAGGTCTACGGGATTAAAAAAAGAATATTTTTGTATTTTTATATTTAAATGAAAGCAGATAAAATCTCGGGTTTAAAGGAGGTTTGTTTTAAACTAATTATCTAATAATTAAACTAAACTAATGTGGAGAATTCGTATGATAAAAGAGAAGTGTTTACTTAATCATGCATGATCCTTAGTATGCTTCTCCTAACTCTATTGTCTTGTCACATTTGAGATGTATGTGTAAGTATTTCCAAAAAGCATGACGAATTATAGGAAAACGCTGTATACGTGATACCTCGCTTGGGAGGCGTACAAGTAAGGTAGTATGAAAACTGTTACAAGGCCCCTAGGTAGATAGATGCGCATTAAAATACTTAAAAAGGATGATACATAGATGGGTAACTTAATATGAAGACTAATACCGATCGAATCCTTTCTACACAATCATGCCGCTCTAGGTCTTCGATAAACTTAAGTAACTAGGGTTCTAGAGTCCAAACATGCACATACATCAATCAAGTAGCAATATTATTAGGATCTATATACCAATTCACATGAAATCATAAGCAAACACTAATGAGATCTAGCGTAGCATGTTAAAGATAAGCAAAGAACAATAACCAATCAAACAATAAGACATATTGAAAGATTAAAGGATAAAAGAACTTCACTATATTAAAACAAGCGATTGGGGAAGGTACAAAAGGGTTGGGAAACCCTAAAATACTCTAAAGTTAGCTACAACTCGTTCTCTACCAAACTCTACTCCTAATATGCTATATGAAAACCTAAATTTGAATTTGTATATATAGGAAAACAATCACGACGGTGTCATAATAGATCTTGGCACCGTTGCGCCGTCATATCTTCTAGGGTTTCTTTATGACGGCTAAGTTCAGACGCCGTCATAATTTTTCCTGACGTAGTAGCTAGCAGATCCAAACAGCGTCGTAAGCTTTCTTGACACCGTATCCACCATCTATGATGTATTCTTCAAGCCTTCTTTTGGTGTAAAGTCGTACTCTTATCCTGCTTCTTTAAAAATAAAGCCCAAGTCATGTGTATTTCCTCTAAATGTCTTTCAAGTGCTAAAAATGCAAAAAGAAATGATTAAGCACATATTTTAAGCATTTTTGCATGATTATATGGGTTAAATGACCCCGAAAAAGTGTATAAAGTTACACCTCATCAAATACCCCTACACTTGGGATTTTCTTGTCCCCAAGAAAATGAGCTTTTCTACCTAGACAATAGCAATATCGGGGGCATTTAACTTACTCTTTAAAGCTATTCATGGCACAACCAATTAGACCTCGTAACTAGAAGCACGAAAAACACACACTAGCACCTCATAATAAGTGTTTGGATTCTCTCTTTCTCTTGGGTGTAAATTGAATTAATACAATATGGGAAACAAAAAATTTAACACTCATTACCTATCATAGCATATAAATTACCATAGGCTTAATAAAGGATCAAACCTCTACCGCTAGGCGTAAGTACTAAAAGTTACCATTAAAGAGGTCTTTAAAGGGTTGTGGGGTGTAGGTGTAATATGATAAACATGGAAACGGAAACGGATGGGAAATATTTAGGGAATTACTTTTGGGTGAATTTTAGGGTGAAGTGGTGAGCTAATTATTTATAAGAATACACGTTGATTTGGTTGCTAAGCCAAAGACCTGACCACTTGGACAAAGATATACAAACTCTACACAATTTTACATCAAATTCTTTCTTTTTATTTTCCTTTTTTTTAACATCACTTGGGGTTTATAGATACACCCCAACACTTGAGCTTTTACATACACGATACATGAACTAATCTAATAACCCGAATTGAGATGGATCAAAATAACATGGAGGTTATCCAACAAACATATGGGGTATTGACTTAACTTTTCTTCCTCATTCTTCTGCAAAATAAATACTACCATGAATCTCAATCATCCCAAAACTGTATTTACAAGGATGACTTAACAACCGTGTACTCAAATAATTAACTTGTGTTAAACAATAATGTACTAAAAGCCAGTACATACAAGGTAGGCTAAGGTGATTTGGTTGTAACAATTGGTTTAAGGGTAAACAATGCACTTCATAAACAATTCGGAGTCCACTGGAAAATTACAAGAACCGTGAAAAGGAAAGGCTCGGAGGGTTTCACTATGGGAATCCTTCACTAAAAATGAGTGCATGGCAAGGGTGTGGGATAGTTATATAGTCGAGATGACCATAATAACAATTACAGGTTTTAAAACATGGGTTAATCCTAGTGCCGCTTATCATTTACCAAATCCTAATACTCACTATGCGGTCTTAGGATGCATCACTAAAGAAAGTTCTAGAATTCAATACACTACCGGTACATTTTCATATAATTTAAAACCGATACCAATGCTCCAGAAAAGATGATAAAACCACATATACACATCCATAACGATGGAATAGATACATATGATTACTCGATCCTTAACTCAAGAAAGCTAAAGGGATAAATTATCTTAGGTATCAAAGATGGATACCCAAATTCCTAAAGATCTAGGAGTGAACCTCACAATTTGGGGGTGGAATTTTTATTTGAGTGGTAGGTTTTTATGCTAGTTGTATAATTCCTTATCTAATAAGACGCTACTAGTACTTAGTTTCACAGGTATGTGCCATAAAATATTAAATTTGGGTCAAAATTACCTTCTACGCTATGTTTTGATATATTACTCATCATTTTAAGGACAAATGAAAGACAAATGAAAGAATAGTTTCTAAGGCTTTTATTTCCCCTACACTTATTATAAACATTGACCCCAATGTTCCATAAAGTACCCGTAAATGAATAAAGGGAAAAGAAAAGAGAGAAAAAGAAACTAGTACTCCCTTGGTTTTGCTCAATGATGGAGAAGAAACGTATGATCCCGGCTAAATCGTCATCCAAGAATCGTCCACATGAAACTCCTAAGAACTCCCGTGCTTTTTCTCATCAAATAGAACACGGAAATCAAAAACAAGAAATAACTATACCTAGCGTAAAATCAGCGGAATGATGTATATACAACTATATAATTTAGGGTTTCTGACTCTACGAAAACAAATAAAGGATTGGATGATGTGTTAATGTAATTGTGGTTTTTTGCAGGTTTTAAGCAAGTTAAAAATTCCGGAAATTATACAAAATTTTCAAAAATAAAAAAAGTACAAATTTTTACTGTAGCAGGGTGGTGACGCCATCAGGAAAATCCTGATGCCGTCTCCATGTGCTGTAAAGAATTTTTTTTATTTTCTTGAAAATTTTCTGCACACAAGTCCCATTAGTATTTCCTGCAAAAAAGTACTACTGAAACCACGAAATTAATTAACACAATCATATGACTCAAACAAATACACAAGACGCGAATTAATCTAAATTATTTATTAAACTTGTTTGAAATGGTTCTTATAAACTGGATATTTTCCCTTACACTTATTTTGCAAAATACCTTTAATCGAGATTAAGACGAAGTTAAAATCAAAGCAAAGCATGATTACAAAATTATTTTCAAACAATTAAAACAAACAATAAAGAACTAAAACACACATGACACACCTAAAATGCAAGACATTTAAATGATTGGGTTGCCTCCCAATAAACGCTTTTGTTTATTAGAGAGTCTTTTAGCTAGACTCTAAGTCCTATTTCTTACGTTATTTCATGAATGCTTACATGTCCTCGTATGAGCCATTCTTTCATGTTATCATCAACTTGGTAATCGGGACCTAGGTTTAAGCAATTCTTATACATCAATTTGTTCTTTCCGTAAGCATTCCTAAATCCGTTAATTTTATCTCTTTGGCTTAGTATAAGGATAGGTGGGATTTTACTCCATGACACATGCCCCCAATTTTTAAACCTAGGTATGGTGCGGGGCATTTGGAACGTGTAGTTATCAAAGATCCTAGTGCATTTCTAAAGGGTTTTCCCATCACCACTTATGTCATTTCTTTTAGATTAAAATCTCCTATGTCTTCTAGAACCACAAAGTCGGTCACATAAGTGAAGCTTCCAACGAATACATAAACATCCCTAACAATGGCTACTAAGTTCATTCCTATACTTTCAAGACCATCTACCATTATAGTGTTATAAGCCTTCCGTGTAATAATATTCATTGGTTAGAAGGGGTCAAAGTAGGCAACAAACTTCTTAAAGCCAATCATACATTAGAATGCTAAGTCATCCCCATCAAAACTATTAATCACCTTTCTTTGGCATAATTTCCTTGCATTCTCATATTCTTTCAGCTCATTAAGTAATTCACCATCATCCGAATCATTATCCGAATCTAAAAAAGGGAAACCAAAGGTGTATCTACCGATCCATTATTGGACTCAAAGCCATCTATATCAATTATGTTTGGTTGGGTTGCAAAGTTACTAAGAAATTGGTCAATGTTTTTTAGGCGAGAGTCAATGTAGGCCGAGATTGCCTGTAGCTCACGGAGCTCTTGGACAACTTTTACACGAAGTGCGGTTGGTAAAACGGGTGGGTCTAAGGCCAGTGGTGGATTCGCGTTCTCCATAATGAAGAATGGAATAGTCAATGAAAAATTACGAACAACTACACAAAGAAAAGATAGACTACAAGAAAGCTAATGACATGAAAATAAAAATCTCACTTGAAAGGATTCAAGCGAGTAGATCTAACTCTATTTCCTTGTCACACTTGAGATGTATGTGTAAGTATTTCCAAGAAGTATGACGAATTACACAAGTAAAGTAGTATAAAGACTGTTACAAGGGCCCTAGGTAGATAGACGCGCCTTAAAATATTTAAAGGGATCATCCATAGATGGGTAAGGTAGTATGAAGACTATTATCGATGGAATCCTTTTTACAAAATCATGCCGCTCTAGTTCTTTGATACAGTTAACTAACTAGGGTTATAGAGTCTAAACATGCACATACATCAATCAAAAAGCAATATTATTAGGATCTACATACCAATTAACATGCAATCATAAGCAAACACTAAAGAGATCTAGCCTAGCATGTTAAAGATAAGCAAAGAACAATAACCAATCAAACAATAATACATATTGAAAGATTAAAGGATAAAAGAACTTCACTATATTAAAACAAGCAACTGAGGAAGGTACAAAAGGGTTGGGAAACCCTAAAATACTCCCAAAGTCGGCTACAATTTGTTCTCTACCGAACTCTACTCCTAATATGCTATATGAAAACCTAAATCCAAGTTTGTATATATAGGAACACAAGACGGCGTCGCAATAGATCCTGACGCCGTCACGCCGTCGAATCTTCTTGGGTTTCTTTATGACGGCTTAGTTCAGACGCCGTCACATTTTTTCCTAATGCGATCGCTAGCAGATCCAGACGGCGTCGCAAGCTTTCCTGACGCCGTCTCCACCATCTGTGATTTATTCTTCAAGCCTTCTTTTGGTGTAAAATTGTACTCTTGTCCTGTTTCTTCTAAAATAGAGCTCAAGTCACGTGTATTTCCTCCAAATTTCATCCAAGTGCTAAAAATGCAAAAAGAAATGATTAAGCACATATTTTAAGCATTTTTGCATGATTATAGGGGTTAAATGACCCCGAAAAAGTGTATAAAGTTACACCTCATCAATTTTCCACCTA
>BQNB010047978.1:15293-42811 GCA_026074375.1 Tanacetum coccineum
AAACACATGATTAATTATAAGCTAGTTATGTTAATCATGTAAGACAAAATAGGATTAACCATAAGTAGAAACAATCTTTCTAAATCTTTTCAAATCTTCTTAAATCTAGAAGATATTTCCTTATTAGTGATAAGAAATATATTACTTCTAGAAGAATCTAATAAACTAGATTTATAAATACAAAACAATATTTTGTTAAGATTTAGGGTTAATCATAAAAAGACAAAAGATGTCCCAACTGCACCCGATAGATCCAACAAAACCAAAGGACGGATCCAGACTATGGTGGATCCGTGTGACAGCTAGTTAGGACAGATTTCAAATTTCAAATGTTACCTATAATTAGCAACCTTAAGTCATTATTTTAGACAACTCTTCACAAATATTTTTCTCTCTATCTTTTATCATTTTCATATTTTTTGATCATTATACTTGTTTTATAATCCATTACAAGTGATCAACTCATTCCACTCTTTAGTGAAGAACACTAACGAAGACGTGAAGCTTCAAGTGTTATTAGTTTAGTTGTGTCATCACAGTTGTGATAATCATTTATCTTGTATCTCTTGCGTTGTGTGTTGTGTGTATCATATGTGTATGATAGGTTAGTATTTAGGCCACAAAATACATAGTGTCTTAGATTGGTTCTATCTTGAAGTAGAACTCGGTATTTAGCTTAGTACTAGAAAAAGTGTAAGCGACGTGTACGGTTTTCTCCGCCTAAATGGAGCTTGTTGACATAGTGAAGAAAACTCTCAAGTTGGGTACTTAAGGAGTGGAGTAGAGCGAAGAGGAGCCTCGTAGCCAAACCACTATAAATCATTGTGTCATCGATTTGATATTTCTTATCCTTACTTGTTTATACTTCGTAGATTACTTATTTACTTATTGCTTTGCTATCATATACACTTGTGTATATCTCTTGAATTCACATAAGTCAACAATCTAAGTTTTATTTATAAAACAGTAAAAACTATTCAACTGTAACACCCCCAAATTGGGTCGCAACGGAATAAGGGTTCGGGGCGTGTTACTTCAAAGATCAATAACACAAGATGTATATAGAACGACCAAAAAGTCATTTAAAACTGATACATTGGAATTAACAAAATATTTGTTACATAAGCCGAAGCTTCACTTGTCCACTTGTTCAAAATACAAAGATTTCTAGCTCATAACAGTTATACAAAATGTAATGCGACCAAATCTTTAATGCATGATATCCAAATCAAAACCACCAATGTATCCTTGGCATCTCGTGCCTATTGACCACCAGAAAACATTGCTTTAAAACGTCAACAAAATTGTTGGTGAATTCATAGGTTATTAAATTAAAATATGCAGGACCGCAAGAATTTTCCCGTGATAATGCAACAGATGCAGACATCACAAAACCAGATTACATTTTCCTAAGCTCATGACACTGAAGCTCGACAATCTTTCTTGCAATAATATATATTGCAATTTCTGCCCGATTAGATGTTTAACCCGAAACATCCCTAAATTCTACATGCTATAACGTTCGTTCCCGGTGATAGCTAATCACCCGAACGGGATGGTCAATCCCAAATAGATCTATTCATAACATTCGCGCTCACATAATGTAATTCACAACTACATCTATGCAATTGACAGTTCATGATAATGGGCTCAACTTGGGTTATCGCTACTTAGGCAAACATGTAATCAATATAAAATATACACTTGCGTCCAATTTATAAAACAAAGCATGTTTCCACCCCAAGTTATAAATCATTGAAATCGTAAAAATATGGGGCTATGAACTCACCTTGAGTTCAGATAATCCAAATATCGTAGATAAAGCGTCACGTAAAAGATCGAATGCAACCTAAATTATCATAGGTCGTATAAGCACTAATAGCTTTGATTAACTAACATCATATGCATGTCTTCTTAGCAACATCACCATCTATTAGTATATAGGTCTATATAGTTCAATCACCATCTAATTATTTTGGAAAAATTGCGTTTAATTAGTTAAAACGTTTATAATTACCGTTGTAGTAAAACTGGCGTAACTTTCGCGTTTTAAGTCCGATTTTGACGTTTCTTATGCCCACGCTTTCATATTAGGACGAGTTATCATAATTTGACATTTTCATATTTTTGATCCTCTGATGAACAGCAGTTATAAATTCATTTTTATAGTTTTAGTTATCGTAAAACCCGTAAACGTCGTATTTTATTCGTTATAGCTCCGTTTTTAGCGATTCTTTCGAGCACGTTCTCGTTATTGAAAATTCTATCAATTTATAAGGTTTACAAAAATAAAAGTTTCTGTCATGAATAGTGTTTTTACTGTTCATAGTTTATAAAGTTATTTTTATAAACTTTTAATTACCGAAAACCCGCGAAATTCATAACTCCTTCATTATAAATTGAAAAATTATGATTCTTATCATTTTAGAATCCTAAAAATGTGTTTTATTCGTTAAAAATAACCAACTTGCTGTTTTATAAGATTTTTATAAAAGTTATTTTATAAACCCGATTAATTAACGTATAACTCGTAATTAGCGTAACTTTTTCGTTATTTATCCGTTTGACAAGTTTCTTACCTTTTCGGAATCGTTACGAGATGTAGAATATTTATAAAACATAATATCCACTGTTTGGAATTCGATTCCAAACAGCCCCTTAATATCTATATATTTACTTATTCATTAAACTTGTTTTATATACTTTTTAACTAAGTAATTTCCACAAGTTTTTCCCACACTCTTAATATACTATATCATATATATTATATAGTCCATAAGTCCAAAATTTGTCCATTTGTCCAAGTCATTAAGTCCATAATATCACTTTTAAACCATAATCTTCATAAGTATACTTTAATCACTACTTTATACAAAATCATTTTACACATAAACCCATAGTGTGTAAGTCTTATAATTTTGTTATAACATCTTTTTATCATTCATATGACATGTACAAAAGTCCATGAAACAATATTAACAAGTTTACAAAGTCATTTACACCTTTTACTTGTAGCTTTCTAAGTAAACCATTAAAAACCCTAATCTTGCATTCATACTTTTTAAGCTTAATCAAGATTGTAAAATACTTATGTATCCACTTATAACTTCATATTAACATCCATACAACATGTGTATAAGTTAACAAGTTTACATATGAACTTTTTACACCTTAACCAAGTGTGTACCATAGTTTTACTTCCATTATAACTTTATTTTAGTGTCCATATAACATAACTAAAAGTCCATAATCAACATTAACATGTCATTTGCCTTTCTTTTACTAGTAACATATTAAGTGAACTTTTAAAACCCTAATTAGTACCTAATCATGTTTACACCAAAACAACATGGTACAATACTTTCTCATCCATTTTAACATGATATTAGCAATATCACAACATATGTAAAAGTGTACAAAATGATCATTACAAGTAAAAACTCCTTTTACATGATTAAAAACCCTAAATGGTGATTTCACTACATAAACATCACATATACATTTAATCATATAAATGAAAAGTTAAAGGCTTTAGATAACCTTAATGGGATGATGAATGATGATGACAAATAAGTGATAAACCCTTGTTTAGACTTTAAACCCAATATTATAACCAAGAAAGCCCTAGTTTCCAAATGAAAACCCTAATCTTGATTTATTGCTTCAACACTTGTAAATGGTTAGCCAATGCTTGGAAACATCTTAGAATGTCTTAAGAATGATGTATGTAGATGTGTATAGGTTGTATAAAATTTGGTATGGATTTGGTATTAAGGGGTGTTTGAGCCGTGGCCTAAAGGAGAGCCAAAGGGAGGAATTTTGTGATTTTAGCTAAGTGTTTTGAGTTCTATGTGTTATCTCTTGCATGATACTTGCATTATATGGGTACTAGGTGGTCAAAAGGTGCAATAGTAGTCCAAGACAAGGTTCATGGTCTTAAGGAAGACTTGTTTACTTGTCTTTGGTCAAAGGAACCATGTAGCCTAAGTTTAATAAGCTAGTGAAGTACAAAGACCAAGTTGTAAGCAAATTGTGTGCTCCTTGTTCTCCAAGGGTGTTGATGCCGTGAGATGGGGGGAGGGAAAAAGGTTTCTAGAAGCCTTTTTCTATCCAACATAATATGTAGTGAAATATAGGAAAGTTACAACTTGTAGATTTTAATAAAAGATGTTTACTTGAAAGCATTTGTGAAATGTTTTATTTTCCAATGTACAAAGTGTAAGATAATATTATCTTGGGTAAATTTAATAAAACTTTGAGTGTTGGGTACAATCGTGGGTATTTGTTGAAGCGTAGAATTATTTTTGTGGTTCCGGGTATGCCTAAACGTAATTTATCGCGAAACGTATATAATTTACGTATCCGATAAAAAATAAAATAAACAACGACCATAATTATTTAATACTTGATTGATGCAAACGTTTAATTGTTTGACGCCCGTTTACATTGAACGCTAATTTTTAACGTACGCGATTTAACTTAACACTTTAAACTTAAAAGCAAACGCGTACAATACTAAAAATAAATAATGAACTTATTGACGACATCAATGACCCTAAAACATGGGGTGTTATAGTCTTCCCCCGTTAGACGAGCCTTGTCCTCAAGGATTAGGATGCGACACTTGATGACGGTGCGGTCTTTGCGAAGAGATGCGGGTATTTCTTCTTGAATTGGTCTTCACGTTCCCACGTGAACTCAGGACCTCTCTTGGAGTTCCATCGAACCTTGACTAATGGGATTCGGCTTCGCTTCAACCGTTTAACTTCACGATCCACGATTCCCACTGGCTCCTCGATGAAATGAAGCTTGTCATCAAAATGAAGTCCATCCAACGGAACGGCTAAGGGTTCGTCGGCATGACACTTCTTTAAGTTAGACACGTGAAACGTATTATGAACTCTGCTCAGCTCCTCAGGAAGCTCAAGCTTGTAAGCAACCTCTCCAACCTTTTCTAACACCTTGAAAGGTCCAACATACCTAGGGTTTAACTTCCCCCGTTTGCCAAAATGTACGACCCCTTTCTAAGGCGAAACTTTAAGCATAACCTTATCCCCAACCTGAAATTCCATCGGTTTACACTTTAGATCCGCGTAAGTCTTTTGTCGATCACGAGAAGCTTGCATTCTCTGCTTGATTTGAACGATCTTCTCAGTTGTTTCTTGCACTCTTTCTGGACCAGTGAGTTGAACTTCTCCAACCTCGGCCCAACAAACGGGTGAACGACACTTTCGACCATAAAGTGCTTCAAATGGTGCGGCCTTGATGCTAGCGTAATAGCTATTGTTATATGAGAACTCGACTAATGGGAAATGGTTAACCCAACCCTTTCCAAAGTCGATTGCACAAGCACGCAACATATCCTCGAGAGTTTGAATAGTCCTCTCGCTTTGCCTGTCTGTTTATGGATGATACGCAGTACTCATATCCAGACTAGTACCCAAAGCATTCTGAAGTGACCTCCAGAAATTTGATGCGAACCTAGGGTCATGATCACAAATAATCGAGAGAGGTATTCCATGCCTCATGACCACTTCCTTTAGGTACATACTGCTAGTTTTAATCCGATCGGATCAGTCACATCTTATCGGTTTGAAGATCGCAGTCTTAGTGAGTCTGATCACAATCACCCAAATGGTGTCGTTTCCTTCGCCGACTTCAGGAAGCTAAGTAACAAAATCCATAGTGGATGTTGTCCCACTTCTTATTCAGGTTATCTTGGGTTGTACCAACAATCCAGATGGTCCTTTGATGTTCAGTCCTTACCATTAGCACAGTCAAACACTTTCAACATGAGGTGGCGATGTCGGACCTTCATATTAAAGGGCCGACCGAATTATAGTTTCTTCATATCCTAGTACATCTTGTCAAAACCCGGATGAATAGAGTATTTTAACTTGTGGGACTCGTAAATAATCACAGTCCACAAATCGCCATAACAAGGGAACCAACTCCGTCCATTAAGGCATAGGGTTCCATCCGCACGGGGTTCTAACTTTTCCGTCCTAATCGCCTTTGGATTTTTAGCGTTTTCAACCAACATTCCTCCAATATCTTCGTTCTTGATGTTCTCTGGTTTTCGTGCTTCAGTCTGAGCATTCAAGATTTGTTTGGGAAGATCCAAGCTAATAGTCATGACTAAAGCTCGAACCCTTAATGGTGGTTCTCGTTCTTTCCTGCTCAAAGCATCAGCAACGACATTTGCTTTTCCCTTGGTGATAACAAATATCGCAATTGTAATCACTGAGCAGACTCCTAACTATCGTCTTTGTCTATGTTCATTTCCTTCTGATCAAGAATTGTTGTAAGCTCTTATGATCAGTGAACACGGGACACTCTGGTCTGTATCAGATAGTGCCTTCCAAATCGTTTAAGATCGAAACACTACTGCTACCAAGTTTCCAAATCATGAGTTGTATAGTTCTTCTCATGAATATTCAACTGGCGTGATGCATAAGAATCAAACCTATTTTTTTTGCATCAACACAACGCCCAACACCCTTTCTTTGAAGCATCGACAGTATGCGATGAAATCTCGCTTTTCCCTTAGGTAAGAGCCAGAATGGAGCACGGCACAACGTCTGCTTCAAATAGTTGAAAATATGCATCCTTGTTTATCGCCCCACTGCAAACTGACCTACCTTTGAGTAGCTTTGTCATTGGTTTGTCGATCTTTCAAAAACCCTTGAAATGAATCTTCGATGATACCCAAGCAAGACCTAAAAATTGATGAATCTCTGTTGGGACTTAGGAGATCGCCCAATCTTTAACGGATTCAATCTGACTGGATCCACATGAATGCCTTTACCTATCAAATCACGTATCGATGGGAACTGAACTTTGGAATCCAAAATTCACAACTTGGAAAATTTGGCATACAAAAACAACTCCTCTTTCTTAAGCAAACTAAGATAGGTTAAGGTGCTCTTCGTGTTCTTGCTGTTCTTGGAATATATCATAATATCGTCAATAAAGACAAACACAAATTATCCAGATATGGTATGCACTACCCCTAATCATAAGGTCCATGAATCGGCATGCCAGTCTTATCAAACCAAATTGGCATACCTTGAAATTTATAATGCCGAAATCGAGTTCTGAAGGCAGTCTTCAGAATGTAATTTCTATCTACGAGATACCCTCAGTTGGTGAAAACCTGACCTAATGATCGATTTTTCGAGTAGACACTCGACCCTTGAATCTGATGCAAATAATCCTCAATTCTTTGGAGCAGATAACGGGTCATCACCGTAATTTAATTCAATTCCCGGTAATCAATGCACATCTAGAATGATCGCAGACCTCTTTCATCTTATGACAAACAATACCCGGAAGCTCTCCAGGTGAGGACGGGTCTATAAATCCTATAACAACCTCGTAACTTAGTCTTTGTACGACATTATGTAAAGCACAACTTATTTTTAGGTTTAAACGCGTTTGCTCTTAAACTATAAAAGTTAAGTAAATCGCTTAAAACTAAAATGCTCATAAACAATGTAACATTGCATAAACACGATTAAATGTATTCATCAATCAAGAGTTATATGATTATTAATAGGATAAATATCAACATATCACATTATATTTTTGTTGGTTACGTAAAAATGTTTACGTTATCGCGCTAAAGTGCGTTTTAAGCCTTCCCGGAAGCACGTTAATTTATCTACGCTTCATCGAATACCCCCAATTTAGAACACAATACTTAAAAGTAAAATAAAACTCAATATATTTATCAACATTAGAAACATATCATATTTAAAGAGAATTTAAATAATACATTTACATATGCAATTTATTACCTTTAAATTAAACATAGGTACTTTAGGCTTTTATATGGAGGGAGGGGACTGAGGCGATATATACACAAAAGGAGTATGAACAAATGCATACATATCCTACCCTCCACCCTTAAAACAGTGTACGCGAGAAGCCAGCGAAGAAGGCCTTTTGTCACCATGACATCAATCGGAACCTTTCATTTGCATGAACTTTCACCACTTTATGCTAGACTAGCCATAAACCGGTTTTAAAAAACCCCCAATGTTTTCTCAAAAACCAAGTGCTATACCATTAGACAACCATGCAAAGGCTCAAGTGACCGAAGGAATATGCTAAGATCTTAGCTATTATAAAATAAGGAGTGCAAGGTTAAGAGAAAACCACATCTACACTTCTCTCTTTACTTGAAAAATCAAACAAAACCCTCCGTTCCCTCCATTATGCTCACAAAGGCTCAAAAAACACCTCAAGAAGCAATCCATTGCTTTATTTTTTCTAGATGCATATAAGTGTTCTTATATCATTCCTAAGTGTGTTCTAAGAAGAATTTGAAAGATTTGTGGAGAATAATTTGTGAAAAGATCGTCGTGCACTGCGCGCAAAGTGTTTTTTTTGAAGTTAAGCTTGAACTTTTATTGGGATTTTGAATTTTGGGAACAAAAACTAGTTAAAGGTGTGTTGTTATAGGGATCTGAGCGCTCTGCACAATGTGTCCATTACATCCTCTATACATCATACACACACAACACACTTAATATGCGGAGGAGCGCGCGTGCGAGCGAAGCGACGAGATGCGCATTGTTGCGTGATGCATGTTTCATTGAAAATATGCGTGTAGCGTGCGCCATATTCAAAAACTCATGCATAAAACCCTAAATTGTTCCCATATTGAGAGTATAAAATATTATTGATAAACAAGTGTCAAAATAACTTTATATATTTGAAAGTAGGGATGATCTTTATTAGATAATCAAGGATTCAAGAAATCAAAGTTTTATTTTGTTTAGAAACAAATCTGATACGTACAGTTCAAGTTAGAACTACTTATTTCTCAAACCATTTCTTTTAATCTACGAAGAGGAGAGGGAGGGAAATTATATATTCAAAACATTTTCTTTAATGATTTAAAATATCAATTTTTAACTACAAGTGCTAATATTAGTAGGGAATTTATAAAGGATATTAGGCCTCACCGGATCCGTGGGCTATACGATGAGTTGTTGTGATTTACGATTTAAAGTGGTCCTAAACTCCTCGTACACGTCATGTCCATGACCTTTTATCCTTAAAGGAAGGGAGCCCAAACGAAAGTACAATGTAATTATAAAAGATCAAAACCTTATTTTCTCCTAAATGCGCATCAATGTTGTTATCGAAAATGTCATTACTAGTAGATTTTGTTGGGCAGTGTTTAGTTGTTGTACTGAGTTGGTCGTTGCTGATCTAGCTTACAGTCTTCTAATCGAGCCTATTACTGGTTATAGGTTGCATTCAGTCTGTATCGGGTGATGCTTTATCAAAGTGGATATAAATCTGTTAATATTTTGAAAGTGTGAGGTGAGTTCATAGCCCCGGGGGGACGGTTTTAAAGAAGCAGAGGTCGGCTGAGAGCCGTAGTATCGGGTTTGTAGTTGTTGGGGGGGTGTGGTGGGAGAACATATGGCAATTGTTACAAATTGGGGAGCGCAAGGTAGACATTTTTTTTCATGTTTGTAAACGTGTGGTGCTAAGTAGCGAGATAGAAACTCGGTGCCTCGTAGGAATCCTGAACTGTTAAATTACATATATGTAGTCGTTGGATTACATATGTGAGCGCGAATGATTATAAATAGATCTATTTGGGTGACTTCCCCGTTCGGTGACTCACTATCACCAGGTAAACAACGTAATTTCGATGTCGTGATATTGATGTTAATGTTGAACATCATCACCAGGGCCAATGTAGGCAATAATATCTTATATTGTATTCAATTATGTCGAGTTTCGGTGTCATGAGCTTAGGAAAACGTAAATACATTTGTGATGTCTGCATCTGTTGCATTATCAACAGTGAAAGTCTTGGCGGTCCTGCTTGATCATTATTAAACCTAAGAAATTCACCAACTTATGTTGACGTTTAAATGCAATGTTTTTCAGGAGGTCACTAAGAGCACGAGTTGCGAAGGAAAACATTGGGGTTATATTTTGAAGTCATGCATTAAAGATTTAGTCGCATTACATCTTGGTTTATCCGTTATGGCTGTTAATCTTTTGTAACAAGATCAAGTAAAGCTTCGTGCTTTGTAAACAAATACTTAAATAAATCCAAGTAACCAGTTTAAAACAAGAGAGAAAATTAGAACTTTTTTGTTTGTACTTATATTATCTTGTGTTATTGATCTGATAAGTAACACGCCCCGGATCCTTATTAGCCGACTGCGACCCATATAGGGGTGTTACAGATTGGTATCAGAGCCAAGGTTATAGAGAACCAGGTCAAATGTCTTTGTCTGGACTATAACCTTTTTCAAACAATACATTCATAAAAAGGGGTTTTTCTCGGGCATACATAAATTATATTTTGATTAAGGTTAGAAATACTAAGTGCCTTACAAGATAATATACGTGTGTTACATTATAGTATTTAAATTATCTACTAAGTCTTATTTTAGCTACTTATATAATTACTTAAAATTCATATCAGATAAAATCATGTCCGATTCCAACATTCTACTATTATATACTTAACGGAGTTGGAATATTCAACATGGTTGGTTCCACCATATTTGACGGACCACCCCACGGATACGTGCCAGGCCCGGAAGGCAACCACTCTTCACCGAATTTACATACACATATGTATCTCCTGAGCTAAGAGTACCGGAGTTTATGCCACCAGAATCATGCTTTCCAGCTGAGGACAACCCGTTACCCTGCTGTTGTTTCACCTACTGCGGACGAAAATACACCGGGATATATTCCCGAGTCTATCCATAGGAGGAGGAATGAGGAGGATCCTGAGGAGGACCCTGCCTACTATCCTGTCTGAATAGGAATGATGATGAGGGGATGAGGAAGAGGAGCACCTAGCTTTTGTCGACTCTACATTGTCAGCTTTATACCAGCTATTGATGCGTAAAAACCGACTCTATATTCTTATTCTCAAACTCACCATTTCCCCAAACAACCATCCAAAAAATCTCCACCACCTCCACCCAAAATACTATCTTCACACCAATAAGCCCTACTCGTATTGAGATTCCCAGGAGTTGTTTACCCCCTCGGAAGAGGCCTCGTCATTCGCTTCTCCTACCCTATTTACGAGGTCGTGGGAGGGACTTCAGCGCCGTGCTGCTAGACATGATGAACCTGCCATAACCAAAGGCACCCCTGTATGTTGTAGCAATTGAAACCTTTATAAATTTGTCGATATGGAAGATGACGCTCCTAGACATCCTGGATGTTCGATATCTAGGGAGTTAACTATGGCGATCACGGATGATGGGATGGTCTGGTGGAAGCACAACGAGGAATCGCGAAACACCAACCACATAGAGGGAGTCAATCGAGAGAATATTACCCGATCTCTCTACTACCTCTTTTGATCATGAGAACAACCATCATCATTGTTTGATGAGGATTCTCGAGACAATCGTCTGACTGAGAGACCGCGTAAACCTAATATATAGTGATAGGCCTAACACCATCACTAGCAGTATTATGGTCGAGAGGGAGGCTTGGATGGCCCGTGAGGCCTGGGATTAGGTTCTATAGGACATTAGCACGATAACATGTGTAACTGTTTTGCACACGTACTACGTAAGTGGAACAATCGTGCATTGATTTCTGGATTACAGGCAGCAGACCACCAGAGACAAGTTCAGTTGACTATGGCACTAAAGCTGCTAAAGGGGCTACAGACACAGATGGCTGAGTTTCATGAGGCAGCAGGGGACCGCAGAAGGTCCGGCACAAAATTAATGTTAGAGCCATCACCAGAGGAGGCTGGTAGTTGTTCCTAGATTTTGTTATAGTGTAGCTATGCTATGCAGCCTGTTAAGTATTATGGGTTATTCCCACAAGCAGTGTCGTATAGATCTTTTGTGTTTTGATTACAATCATTGTATAGCATACTAAGTGTACGGGTATAACTCTGCTAGTATGGCTTAGTTATTTTGTCTGTAACCTAGTTTTAAGATAGTTAGTATATAAACCAATCATTATTATTTTTCCACTTTATAATATGAAAAAGGATGGATTATGTTTTATATGAAATCGAGTTATGTGAATGAAATGTCGATTTGTAAATTTCAATACTATTTGTATTTTCACCTTGTTTTGTGATACTCGTTCTATTCATTAAGTATACTAGGGTTATGGTTAAGATTTTTGAAATCTTAACGGTTGTTATGTTTTCTTGTGATATAAGAAAATGGCACCAAAGAGGAAGGCCCACAAGAACCACAAGGTCCATGCCAGTCACCACAACTCCCCACCAGTCACCAAAACCCCCCACGCAGTCACAGACCCTACTTACCACCACATCGGTCACACAGTGCCCAACAGCAGGCCAAGGTTAACGAAGGTGTTTCGGCTGCGACTGGCAGCGAGCGTGAATACAGGGGGGGGGGAACAACCAGGAACTGGTGATTGATGAAGCCATTCTTCGGGAGTAGGTTATCAGAAGGCCTGTGCAAGATGCTCGTAGAATGCACCACCCCGGACTTCCTAAAATGCCAACCCTTGAACTTTAAGGGCACTGAGGGAGTTGTTGGACTTACCCGATGGTTTGAGAAGATGGAGTCTGTGTTCAGTATTAGCAATTGCACAATAGCTAGTCAAGTCAAATTTGCGACTTGCACTTTGCATGACGATGCTCTTACATGGTGGAATGCCCATTAAGAACCACTACTCCTGAGGCAGCTCATCCATGCATGGCAACATTAAGAAAAATATGACCGATAAATACTATACTTGCACACGAGGGTCGAAAATCAAAAAATCGAGGCTGATATGTGGAATCTGAAGGTTAAGGGCACCGCTTTGTGGCCTATAAAAAATCGACATATTTCACAACTATCCTTGATGGTGCCGAATGTTTCGGAGAATCAACCAAATTGAAAGATAATATCGGTGGCTTGGCCCGATATGATACTTGGTATTGTAAAGGCATCAAAATCAAAACTATTCAAAGTTTATTAAGTTACCACCGTATTTTGTAATGGAGACAAAACCAAGGCCTATGTTAACGTCTGGCTGATAACAAAAGGAAAAAAAGCATGAGGACGATCTGCCCGTAACAACCAGATGCAGCAATGCAAACAAGAGGAAAAAACACCGGAAGGGCCTTTGCCGCAGGGAATGTTACAGTGGACAATACTAAAGGACCTATACCTTGTGTTCTAAGTGTAACTATCACACTACGGTCCTTGTGCTTCAAAGTGCCACAAGTGCAACCCGAATGTGTCACTTATCTCGTGACGCAAGACTCCCAAAAATGGCAACCCTCGGGACTAATCATGGGGGGCAATGGTTGTTTTGAATGTGTTACTCAGGGACATATCAAGAGGGATAGTCCGAAATGTACTGTCAAGGTTGTGCTACTACTGCTTCTATTCGTTAATGCTGCTAATGCCAAAGGATGTTAAAACTGTCAATGTTGTTAGTACTACTGCTCGTGAATTGTTAATGATGCTGCGTAAATTTAATACTGCCAGGTATATATATCATTAGTACAGCTCGTTTAGATTAGTACTGTAACACCCCCAAATTGGGTCGCAGCGGAATAAGGGTCCGGGGCGTGTTACTTCATAGATCAATAGCACAAGATATATATAAGAACGACACAAAAAGTCGTTTAAAATGATACATTGGATTTAATTAAAAGACTTAATACAAAAGCATATAACTTTACTTGTTCATTGTTAAATATTACAAAAGATGACAATACATTTCCCAAAATATGATGCACACAAATCTTTAAGCGTGCAATCCAAAATATAATCCAATGCATCCTTGGACTTATGCTCTATTGACCTCTGAAAACTTGTTAAAACGTCAAAAAAAATGTGGGTGAATTCTAGGTTTAAGTTATTAATTTGCAGGTACGCAATACTAATCTCCGTATACTTACTACATCAATGCTAAACGGTATTAACAAAACCCATTATTACATTTACACTAAGATATGACACTGAGCTCGACGATCTTTCTCTGCAATTTAATATCTTATATTGCAAATTTACGCCCTATCCGGATTGTTTAACCCTAAAACATATCCAATATTCGAACATGCTTATATTCGTTCCGGGGGTGATAGTTTTCTCACGAAGGGGAGGTCGTTTCCCTGAATAGATCATATAAATAACATTCGCGCTCACATAATGTAATTCCTAAACTACTTCTATGCAATTGACAGTTCTATGACTGGGACTTAAACTGGGTTATTCGCAATTACGCAAACATGTAATCAATATAAAAATATCCACTTGGTCCAATTTATAAAACAAAACTGTTTACACCCCAAATAATAGACAAATCAGTTTAACTGTTAAAAAGTGCGGGTTATGGAACTACCTTGAGTTCAGATAATCAAATATGCAGATAAAGCGTCTACGACAAATCGTCAGAGGCAACCTATTTATTTTTAAGTCGTATAAGTACGAGTAATGTACTGTAATTAATAAAACATTATATAATCCTGATAGTTAGTTACATCGTACTATCGTTAGGGCTATATAATTAAAGAGGTCATGGACATGGGTTTAGAGGAGTTTGGACACTATAATCGTAAATCCTCAATATAACTTGTCGACCGGCCATTTCGTAAGAGCTCATTATGAAACTCCCTAGTATTATAGCACTTTGATAACCATGGAATATTCTATATAGCATAATCACCGACTAATCGTTTTGGTAAAATTGCGTTTAATAAGTAAAAAAGTTTATAATTATCGTTTTAGTAAAGAAGCTAGTTTATCTTTTGCGTTTTAAAGCCGTTTTTGACGTTTTCTTATGCACACGCTTTCGTATTTGGACGGAGTTATCAATAATTTGACAAGTTCCATATTTGTCCCTCTGTGTGAACATTTTCCTTTTTACTGTTACTCATCAGAGTGTTAGTTTGATTAAATCGTATTTTGTTGTCATAAAACCCTGTAAATGTCGTATTTTATTCGTTATAGCTCCGTTTTTTATGTTTCTTTCGAGCACGTTCTCGTTATTGAAAAATCGCTTATCAATTTTTAAAGGTTTATCAAAAATTAAACTTTCTGTCTGAACAGTCACTTTTATATAAATAGTTTTATAAAGTATTAATTGTCGTAACTCGCGAAATTATAACTCGTCGTTATTAATTGAAAAATTACGATTTCTTATCATTTTAGAATCCATCAATAAAAATATGTATGAATTGTTAAACTAGCTACTAAACGTGCTGTTTGGAATAATTTTTATCAAATTTTTTTTTATAAAACTTCTTTTATAAAATCCGTTTATTATACGCGTTATAACTTGTTTTTACCATAGCTTTTTCGTGATTTTTCGTTTGAAAGTTTCTTACCTTTGCGGAATCGTCGTGAAATGTATTATCTTATATAAAAAATATTAATTAGTATGTTTTTATACACTTTTGGGAAGAAAGTTTGGGTGTACTTTATTAAGTTTAATTTAACCTTGTTTTTTTTATTTACACTTTATAACTCTTACGAAAAGTGTTACAAGTCTTTTACGCCAATATGTCTTTATTTTGTGTTAATATATCAAAACTAATAAAGTCACAAACAAGTTTAACATATTAAGTATCTCATCTTTTTACTGGAAACTTCTAAGTGTTCTTTTAAAATACTCCTATTTTGCATATTAACACTTTTTTAGCTTAATTAAGATCTGTAAAGTACTTATGTATCCATTTATAAACTTCATATTACCATGCCATACAACATTGTTTAGGCTATAATAAACTTTATTTCATATGAAAAATTCTCCATGTTTAACTAAGTTAAACATATCTAATGGTGATTTCACTATTATAAATATCCATATGCATATAATCATATAAATGAAAATGTTAAGGGACTTAAGATAACCTTTTATGTGATGATGTAGGATGATGACAAATTAAGTGCTAAACTTTAGTTAGACTTTAAACTCCAAGATTATAACCAGAAAACCTTGTTTTCTTAATAAACCTCAGCTTACTTTTACTTTAATTTACACTGAAAATGCTTAGCCAATGCTTGGAAAAAAACCCAAACATTACGGGTATATCTTAGGATGGATGGTGTATAGATGTGTTAGTTTGTAGAAAATTTAACATGGATTGTTTTTTAGAGGGGGGGGGGGGGGTTTGTGCGTGGGATAAAGAGGGGAGGAAGAGAGGATTTTTGTGATTATGGTTTAAAAGTGTTTAAGCTTTTATGTGTTCTATTAAGAGTTTCATGTATATTCTGATAGTCTGGTCAAAAAGCATTGCATTTTGCTCTTAGTCAAAAACACATCCCATGGTCTTAAGGAAGCTTGTCCTTGGTCTTTGGTCAAAGAAAGACATGAAATGGTTAGGTATTAATGAGATAGGAAGTACAAATGCTAAGTTGTATGCAAAATGTGTGCTCTATGTCTCCTAGTTGTTGTTATTTCGTAGGTTAGGGGGGGGGGTTTAGGGTTTCTAGATGATTTTTGATAGTTACAACAAATTTCTACAAAAACTTTACTAGTTATAAGTTGTAGCTTTTAAATAAAAGGTATTTACTTGAAAGTATTTGTGAAATATTTTATTTTCCAATGTTACCAAAGTGTATATAAATATTTTTCTTGTGGTAAATTAATAAAACCAATTAGGTATGGGTACAATCGTAGGTGTTGTTTGTTTGAAGCGTAAAAATATTTTGTGGTTACGGGTCTTGCTTAAACGTTTTTTATCGCGAAACGAATATAATTTTGCGTATAACCCGATAAACAATAAATGGACAATGACCATTATATTCTCAAAATATTTATTTAATACTTGATTGATGCAAATGTTTTATTGATTGATGCGTTTACATTAAACGTAATTTTAGCTTACGCGTTTTGCTTAACATTTATGATTTAAAGCAAACGCTACAATACAAAGGTACAGTGCAGATTTATCGACGTGTCAATGACTTGAAAACACAGGGGTGTTAAAGACTTCCCTGTTGAAACGAGCCTTGTCTTAAGGCTTACGATTGCGCGCTTGACGACGGTACTGTGCGTCTTGGTGAAGGTAGGTAGTGGATATTTTCTTCTTGAATTGGTTTCCGTTCCCACCGGTGAAACCCTCAGTGACCTTTTGGAGTTCACAGATCGAATTTGATATGGGTCCGGCTTCGCTTTAAAACGTTTAACCTCACGGCCCACTATTTTAATGGTTTCAGACAAAATGAAGCTTGTCATCCAAGATGTAGTCCATCACTACGAACGGCTAAGGTTCGTCGCCATGACACTTTTCTCAGGTTGGGACACTTGAAAAGTATTATGTACTACGCTCAGCTCTTACAGGAAAGCTCGACTTGTAAGCAACTTTCCAACCGTTCTATACCTTAAATAGGTTCCAAATACCTAGGGTTTCAACTTTCCCAGTTTTCCAAAACGTCATATGACCATTTCCATGGCGAAACTTTATAGCACTATATCTTTATCATCGACTTGGATTCCATTGGTGTTATAGTTAAAGATCGGCGTTAACATTTCTGTCGAGCACGAGGGCTTGATTCCTTTGCATGATCTGGATGATTTTCTCAAGTGGTCTCTTTGAAAATTCAGTTCTGGACCAGAGGATTGTTGAGCTTCTCCAACTTCATGTCCAACAAACAGTGTGACGACACTTTCGACCATAAGTGTTCGAATGGTGCGGCCTTGATGCTAGCGTAGATAGCTATTGTTATTCTAGGAGAACTCGGGCTATTGGCAAATGGTTAACCCAAACTTTTCCAATAGTCAAGGGCTACAAGCACGCAGCATATCTTGAGAGTTTGATCTGGTGCCTCTCAACTTTGCGTCTGTTTATGGATGGACGCAGTCACTCATATCCTAATTAGTACCCATAAAGCGTTTGAAGTGACCTTCAAGAAAATTAGATGCGAATCTGGGTACGATCACAAAATGATTGAGTAGGGGGTGAATGGGTATTCCTGTATCTGTGAAATCCTTTTTTTAGGTACAATCTTGAGTTTATCAAAGGATCAGTACTTCTCTATCGATGTGAACGATCGCAGACTTTGTTGAGTCACGGTCAACGATCACCCAAAATTGTGTATAGCCTTGAGACGTTCTTTGGAAGTTGTGACAAATCCATAGTGATGTTGTCCACTTTTCCATTCGGGTATCTTGGGGTTATACCATACATATCTGATGGCCTTGATTGTTCGGCTGGGACCTTAGCACAGGTCAAACATTGCTAACATAAGTGGCTTTATGTCCGGGCTTTCATGTTTGGGCCACCAGTATAAGCTCTTCTTATGTCTTGGTAACATTTTGTCAGACCCGTATGAATAGGTATTTTGATTTGTGGATCGTGCATGATTTCAGTCGTAAATCCCCAATAACTCTAGGTAAACAGCTCTGCCATTGAGGCACTTGGGTTCCAATCGCACGTCGGTTCAATTTTGTTCTCTAATTGCTTCTGGAAATTTAGCGTTTTCAATCAACATTCCCCATCGTCTTTCCACTCTTACTGTTCTTGGTTTTCGCGCTTCAGCTTTGAGCATGTTAAAATCTGTTTTGGGAAGATCCAGCTAATAGTCATGACAAGGCGAACGACTACTTACGGTGGCTATCTCGTTCCTTTCGTGACTCAAAGCACCGCAACGACATTGTGCTTTCCCCGGGTGATAACGAATATCCGCATTTAATCACTTAGGCAACTCTATCCATCGGCGTTCGGCCTCATAGTTCAAACTCTTTTGATCTAAAATGTGTTGCAAACTCTTGTGATTGAGTGAAAACCACGTACAATTAGCTTCCATATAATAATGTCTCTGATCTTCGAGAGTGAACAACCAGCTGCACCAAGTTCTAAAATATGAGTTGTTTGTTATAGTTTATTTCAGAGATATCTTCAACTGGACGTGGTGCATAAGAAATAACCTTTTATCTTGACATCAACACAGCGCCCAATCCCTTCTTTGAAGCGTTCGCTGTTATGCGATGAATTTCGCTTTATCAGGTAAGGCAAGGATTGAGTGCACTACACATTTCTGCTTCTACAGTGAAAAGCTTGCTGCTTGTTTATCAACCCCTCAAAAACTTGACCTTCTTCAGGTGTGAGCTTGGTCAATAGGTTTGGTGTGATCTTCGAGTAAAACCTAATTGAATTTTACGATAATACCCAGAAGACCTAAAATTGACGATCTCCTTGGTGAATTTAGGAGATGTCCTTCTTTAATGGATTCAATCTTAGTGGATCCACAGAATCCTCCACTATCGATCATCTACATGACGAGGTACTGTACTTTGGGAAATCCAAAATTTCGCACTTGGGAAAAAATTTGGCGTACAACTCCTTTTCTTTAAGCAACTCTAAGATTAGTTAAGGTGCTCTTCGTGTTATATTGCTGTTCTATCGAATATAATCAGAATATCGTCAAATAAGAAAATTCACAAAAATTTTATCCAGATATTGGTTTGCAAATCCCGGATTCATTAATGTCCGTGAATACGGCAGGTGCGTTTGTTTAAACCAAACGGCCATTACTTGAAATTCGTATTGGTTGAACGAGTTCTGAAGGTTAAAAATGTTTTTTTTTTTTTAGTCTTCGGAAAGTCTTCTTCTAGACCTCAAATTGGTGATAACCTGACCTCAGGGTCGTATTTCGAGTAGACATCGGACACCTTGAAGTGATCAAAATAATTTATCATTCTAGGAAGTAGATAACGGTTCTTCATGTTGTTGTTTAATTTCTGATAGTCAATGCTCATCCGGAATGATCCATCCTCTTTTTGACAAACAAGGACCGGATCCCAAAGTGAGACTGGGTCGTATAAAGCCCTTTGTGGACATGCTCTTTCAGTTGCTAAGATAACTCTTTCATTTCGGGTAGGCGCCAATTCGATAAGGTTGGTGCCGTGCTACAGGTGCCAGCGACCTAGGTACCAATACAATTTGAAAAACTCAATTGTCGGTCGGAGGGAAGATCCGTCAAGTCTCAAGGACTATATTTGGGGAAAAGTCTGAATTATTGGTACGTTCCTACTAAGGTCGCTGCTTCTTACCCGACTTGTCCTTTCTTCAACCTCTTTTGTAGCTAACATGTGCCAAAAAAGATAGGGAAATCCTTTTATCATGTCTTCTGCGTTTTAGTGCACGAATGATGTTTAATAGTGTCACATTTCCCTGATTATCTTCTTATCAACGGGTTTGATTATAAGTTTTATTTCTCCAGGGGATGCGAACTCAAATTTCTCGGCGCACACAATGAACTGGCTTGGTAACTTTCGCTAACCCAATCCAATACCAAATTATAGCATCGAAAATACTACCAAGTTTACAGGCATTAAGTTTATGTTGGAAAGGGGTGATTTAGTAAATTCTCTAGTGCCGCGGAGAAATTCGATAGCGGAAATTGTACATAGGGCAGACTAGTAATGTGTCTGGCTTACTCGCTTTAGGATTTTGGTATAAGAGATGCTAACTTTATAGTAAGACGAATTGAAGGTCTGCTTAGTGATTTATGGTTACTATTTCGATTTCTAAAGTTAACGCGTTCTATGAATACGCACACATAAAACATGATATAAGTAGAAGATTGTTTACTTTACAAGAGGTTTTTTGAGTGACTCTTCAGCACGGACTTGGTTACTTCATGTAGTATAATTAGTTGATCAGGCATGTATAATGAGACTAACGATTGCATTGCTTCATTTTCAATCAACTAGGTTATAATTTCTTGATATTTGTAAAGAGTTAGTTTGTAAAGAGTAAATAAGGGACCTAAAGTTTAATATTGGACGGAAATTGCATAATACGATAATTTGATAGATAATTGTGAAATCTTTTCGTAAACTTAAATGTAAAGGTAATACAACGAGAACTCCTAAGGAGATAAAGTCTAAGATAGTTTCAACTTAGGATTTATTAGGCAAAGCGAGACAACTTTCTCTTTTAAGCTTTGATCTCGTCTTTAATGTTGTTAGGGTCTTGATCGGTTTCTCCTCCTCTTAAGGTATACACCACTCCATGTGCTCTAGTACCTCCAATTTGGTTTTATTATGACTTTCGGGTTCTTTCGCTCTGGGGCAATCCCTCATGTAGTAGCCCTTGATTCCCACATATTCATTACGCAATTAACCTTCTGACTTGTCCCGTGCCTCTTTGGTTGGTAGTAGTATTGTCATTGTAGGTTCTCAGTTACGGACCAGATGGCCTATTATGTTGCTCTGTGGCATTTGGTGTGATCAATGGAACCATCATGATGAGTCGTAGCATTTTAGGAACACAATGGGCTTGGACCCGCCGTAATATTTTTCGCCCGTGCCTTGCAGCGTTAAGCGTTTACAGTATTTTGCCTTTGTTAGGTGTTGTTAGTTCTGATTGTTTCTTGGATGGGGTGTTATTCAATTCCTCTTGTTCTCAGCCTGGCGTTCGGAAAGGTGTTGATCTTTTTGCTCCACACGTTCTGAAACTTTACTATTGGACTCTTACTTTGACGTGTCCCAGACTTTCATACTCATATCAGTGGGAGTTCGATGATTCCCTAGCAGCAGTAGGATTCTACACTCCGGGTCATGTGGCCAATACTTCTTGCAATTCTCGCCTTTTACTAGTACTTTGGCCATTGATGGTATACCTTCCACTTTCTCTGTTGTTAGCATTTGCTTGTAACTGGCATTCTTGTTGTCGGTTGGTTATTGACTTAAGGGCCATTATGTTGGTTTTCGTCTCTTAAATTGGCAATAGGCCTCGATAGCATTAGACTGCTGGGGTACAACCGCTTAATGTTCCTAAACACTATCTCTGGGATTAAAGTTGTATTGTTTCCTGAAAATTCACAGACAGGTGAACAAAATGTATATGAAGTTTCAATTCAGGGAAAAATCATGACACTTCGTGTGATCCAAAAAAAGTGGTAAGGTGAAAAGTTTCCGTTATTCGATAGATATAAGATTAACCGACAACCATGGCGTAAATTAATCCCATTCTTACAGTAGCATGATCATAACCAATAGCATTGGTTAATAATTAATACATCGTTTACAATGGGTAAAAGATACAAGCCTTTTTATTAACACTATCCAAACCGGGTATAGTATTACTCCAAAGTTTAGTGGGATATAATACAAAACAAGCTACACTGACAAATCTATTTGTTTATTGGGCCAGAGGGTGTCCTCTTAAGATTCTAGGTGTAGACTCTTATGTTATCTTTTGAGTGACTTATCATTCTCTTATTGGTGGTGACGATGAGGTTCCTACTTACGCTAGTGCAGCAGCAAACTCGGTAATGCAAGTCTCAAAGATTGATGGTGATTGTGGAGTATGGGTTTAATAGACAACCGTTTATTGTATGGGATTTGGTCTCAAATGACAAGATGATTGGTGTGGTGTTAGGTGGGTGGTGAGAAGCAGACTCTCAGTCTCTAATGCTCTGTATTCTCAGCTTGATGGGATAAGATCATGTGTAGGTTACAGTAGGACGGGTCATGGAGATAGATGCTCATCTCTCCTCGTCCTTCTTAACAATCAAGCATCATCGCTGGTCTATCATCAGATGACTTGTTATTATTAATTGTCTCAATTCCGTCAGCAGGTATGGTCAGCGGATCCTCCTCTGGGTTCCATCTTATCCATCTTTCGGATCGGAGTCAGCAATGTAGACTGGTGTTAGGGCTTAGGTTTGTGATGGCATCAGAAGATAGTGGCCGGGATCTTCTTTGGCCCCTCTAGCTCTCATCATCAGAAGCGCACTAGAATCGTATGGCTCGGAATTGTATAAACAGTTGTGTAGGTAACCGTCGATAATGAAAAAACATAATGTTGCAACGAGCTCAAAACTTAACTTATTATAATATATTTTATAAGGCTTGGTATGGTAATACGAGTATGCACTCATGGGCATAATTGAATGATGGTAAGGTATCATATTCGAATTAGCTTATGTTTTAGGCAGGCTTTAGGGACTACGTGCTTTATCGTACTATCTTGCCTAAGAAGTGTCCTATCATATACAGAACCCTTTATATAAATAATTGTAGAGTGTGCGCAAGAATGCAAATTCATACTTTGTTAAATACATATTACCTTATGAGTAAAGTTTCAGTACTATATATGAACGTATATGCATCATTGGTAAGCATCTGAGCAAAAACTAATGGTGTGTGTCGTAAAAACCCCTGAGTATGTATGACAATTTGATAACGTTATAGTCATAGTCAAAACATATTGACTGGTTCTCTATTAACCTTGGCTCTGATACCAATCTGTACACATACCCCCAATTGGGTCGCAGCGGAATAAGGGTCCGGGGGTAATTACTTCATAGATCAACAGACTCATGATATATATATGAACGACACAATAAAGTCGTTTAAAATGATACATTGATTTAATTAAAATAGATTAATACAAATAATCATATAGATTTACTGTTCATTGTTAATATTACAAAAGATGACAATAACATTTCCAAAATATGAATGAACAAATTTTAAGCGTGCTAGCCATAATATATTCCATGAATCTCCTGGCACATTTGCTATTGACCTCTGAAATCATTTGTAAAACAGTTCAACAAAAATGTTGGTGAATTATAGGTTTAAGTATTATAAATTATTGAGGACCGCAAGACTTTTCCGTAATTACTACAACAAATGCAGGTAATTACAAAACCTAGGATTACTTTACACTAAGCTCATACACAAAGCTCGACAGATCTTTTTGCAATTAATAAATATATATTGCAATTTACGCCCATCCGGATGTTTAACCCTAAACATCCCAAATTCGACATGCTATAACGTTCATTCCCGGTGATAGCTAGTCACCCGAACGGGGAGGTCGTTTCCCGAATAGATCTATTAAATAACATTCGCGCTCCATAAGGTTAATTCCAACTACAATCTATGCTCATTTGACTAGTTCATGACAAGGACTTAAACTGGGTTATCGCAACTTAGGCAAACATGTACTCAATATAAAATTTCCACTTGCGTTAATTTATTAAACAAAGCATGTTTCCTCCCACAAATATAGCAAATCAGTAAACTGTAAAAAAGTGGACATGGGGCTTATGAATCACCTTGAGTTCCGATAATCAAATATCGCAGATAAAGCGTTCACGCAATATCGTTCAGATCAAACTATTCTATTTAAGGTCGTATAAAAGTACTCGAGTACTTTAGAATTAATAACATTATATAATCCTCTTGTTGTTCATCGTACTATCGTTTGGAGCTATCATAATTAAGAGGTCTTGACATAGGCGTTCGAGGAGTTCGGACACTTTAAATCGTAATCCAACAACTCGTCGATACGCCATTCGAATGAGCGGACATAATTATGAAATCCTAGTATTATATCACTTTGATAACCTCTAAAATATTCTATTATAGCTTAATCACCGATAATTTTTTTGGTAAAATTTGCGATGTTTATTAAGTAAAAACGTTTTAATTTCCGTTTTAGTAAAACTAGTATATACTTTGGCGTTTTTCGCCGTTTTGAACGTTATTTTTGCCACGCTTTCGTTTAGGCGACGTTATTCTTACTTGACTAATTTCCATATGATGACCCTTTGTGAACAGTAACTTTTACTTTTCACTTCAGACGTGAGTTTTATTAATCGTATTTGTTGTCGTTAAAACCCGTAAATGTCGTTATTTTTATTCGTTATTAGCTCGTTTTTGTGATTCTTTCGAGCACATTTCGTTATTGAAAAATCTAACAATTTATAAGGTTTTACATCAAATTTACTTTCCTGTCAGAACAGTAAATTTTCTTTTATAAAAATAGTTTTAGTAAAAGTATTATTGTCGTAAACTCGCGAACGAATTCATAACTCGTTCGTTATTAATTGAAAAATTTCGATTCTTATCATTTTGGAATCCTAAAAATATGTATTATTTGTTAAAAATATCAAACTTGCTGTTTGAATAATTTTTATAAATTTTTTTTATAAAAATTCTTTTATAAATCCGTTTATTTATTGTATAACTTGTTTTTATCATAACTTTTTCGTTATTTATCCGTTTGACAAGTTCTTTCCTTTTCGGTGATCGTGTGAATTAGTATATTATTCTTATAAAAATTATTAATTAAGTATGTTTTATACACTTTTTGGGACAGAAAGTTTGGATAGTGACTTTATTAAGTCTAATTTTAAGATGTCTTTTATAAATTTTCTACTTTATAAACTTTATAAAAGTGTACAAGTCTTTTCTCTTCCCTTTTGGACTTTATTTTTTGGTGTTATTATATCATAACTAAAAGCTACAAACAAGATTAACATATTAGTTATATACTTTTACTTTGGAAACATAATCAAGTGATCTTTTATAACCCTATATTTGCATTAACAATTTTTAAGCTTAATTAAGATTGTTATCTGTACTTTTTGTATCCATTTATAACTTCATAATTACCATCCATTAAAAACAGGTGTATAAGTCTTAAAAACTATTTTCCAAGATAAAAATCTGATGTTTACAAGTTATACATTGATCCTATAGGGATTTCAATATATAATATCACATATGCATATTATATTATAAATGAAAAGTTAAGGGCTTAAGATAACGCTACTTAAGTTGATGTAGGATGATGACAACATATGTGCTAATCCTTTGGTTTAGACCTTTAAACCCAAGATTTATACCAAGAAAACCCTTGTTTGCTTTAATAAAACCCTAGCTTCCTTTTATTAATTAACTTGAAAATGCGTAGCCAATGATTGGGAAACACTTAGAATATCTGTAGGAATGGATTGTGTATAGATGTGTTATAGGTTGTAGAAATTTTTCATGATTGTTAGAGGGGGGGGGGGGGTTGAGCCGTGGGATAAGGGGGAGGAAGAGAGATGTTTGTGATTTTTGGTTAAGTTGTTTAAGCTATCTATGTATTCTCTTCACTAGTATACATGTATATATGATAGTCTTGGTCAAAAAGCATGCATTTTCTAGTCAAAAACACATCCCATGGTCTTAAGGAAGCTTGTCCTTGGTCTTTGGTCAAAGAAAGAAATGAAATGGCTAGGTATTAATGAGATAGGAAGTACAAATGCTAAGTTGTATGCAAAATGTGTGCTCTATGTCTCCTAGTTGTTGTTATTTCGTAGGTTAGGGGGGATAAGGGTTTTTAGATGATTTTTGATAGTTAACAAAATATCTAGCAAAAACTTTACTAGTTACAAGTTGTAGCTTTTATATAAAAGGTATTTACTTGAAAGTATTTGTGAAATATTTTATTTTCCAATGTACAAAGTGTAAGATAATATTTTCTTGGGTAAATTCAATAAAACTTTAGGTATTGGGTACAATCGTAGGTGTTTGTTGAAGCGTAGAAATATTTTTGTGGTTCCGGGTATGCTTAAACGTATTTTATCGCCAAACGAATATAATTTGCGTAACCGATAACAATAAATGAACAATGACCATAATTATTCTCAAAATAATTATTGAATACTTAATTGATGCAAACATTTAATTGATTGATGCCCGTTTACATTAAACGCTAATTTTTAGCTTACGTGATTTTGCTTAACATTTACGATTTAAAGCAAACGCGTACAATACAAAAGGTACATTGCAGATTTATCGACGTCGTCAATGACTTGAAAACACAGGGTGTTATAAACCCATTTACCAATCAACGGGAAATAAATTTTTACTAATCATAACTCCAACCAGAAAGTTTTCTGAATTTTGAACGCTTACGATTTTGGCCATATATCCTATTCCACAATAGCAGTCAAGTTGATTCCAATTGGAGGTAAAAGCTTATGATGTCTATTTGTTAACCATGCTTAAAAACCTAGGCCTACTATCCAAAAACCTAGAGCAAGACATGTTTTCCAACAGCAGCTCTAGATTTGGTCCGCAACCGTAAAATAACCATAACTCCTTCATCCGAAATCGTTACAAGAGTATCCAACTCACCATATGAAGCTTAAGACTCATTCTAACCAAATATGAAGTTTACTCACTCTGCTGTCCTAAAACAATCTATATTTTATACCTATAACTCGATCGCCATCACTTGTAATTCCACAATTTATCCAACACGAGGCTACAATACATTGAAGTAATTAATCTAACACCTATCTCACATCACTTACACCATCAATTCAAAACCAACCATGTCCTTGAATTTCATGCTCATAAGAACCTTAAATCAATAACATACATTATCATAAAATCACAACAAGGCAACACATCACTCATACTTTTGATTCTTCCGTGTCAATGTAGTAAGAAGTTTAGCAATCTTGGAAAATTTACCCTTGACAAGTAACTACTCATTTCGCTACTCATTCTTTAACATTTCCAAAACTAATTTCAAATGAACTTCATGATCCTCCTAATACTTCTAGTAGATCAAGATATCCTTGATAAACATCATAACAAACTTTTCTATATACAACTTGCACACCCTGTTCATTTAGTACATGAAAACCGCTGGTGTTTTCATCAATCCTAAAGGCATAATTATAATCCCGAAGTGTCCGTACCATGCTCTAAGTACAATATTTGAAATATCCTCTTCACGCACTCTCAACAGATAATAACCAGATCAAGGTCTAACTTGGAGA